>JASCZI010212239.1:8943-25897 GCA_036250425.1 Stylosanthes scabra
TTTATAAAATCTACTCAGACAAACAAACAAGGGAATTTCATAGGGTCTTCAATTTTGAATGCATGATAGTAAAGTGAAGAACTTTGCAAGCAAACTTCTTATTTCGTGGCAAGGCCAAGATAAATATTTATTCTGGGGTATTTCTTATTTTCATAACAATTATTTTAGTTAAATATAATTTCCTAAGTCCAAGATTGACACGGGAAAAGACTCATCCCTTTTGCTCCAATAAGAAAGCAAAGCCTATCAAGGACAAAGATTTCCCTGAGGTGTATACGAGAAAAATAAGAATTCCACCCATAGCGGAGATAAGGAAGGAGTGAATGAAGATGAAAATGTTGGGGTGCACAAGAGAATGATTAAATGAACAAGAAGAATAAGGTTGAATATCTCTGTGTGGTTTTTCGGTCCACAATGGTGGAATTCATCCCAATCCAAAAAAAAAAAAAAAGAAAAGAATCTGAGGGCCTATTAGTCCCATGAAAAAAAATCAATTACACTTGCCACTTTAAATTAACAGCTTATACTCAAACTGACATGTCATCCAAGTTACCTAGTACCTACTAGCAACTTGGAATAGGGATTAATTTGTACAATTTCTTTAATGGATGAGGAGGATTTGTTATTTTCACATCATTGGCTGTCATGTCTAAAATAGAAAGACCAGGACCGGAAAACATATTTTACTCTATATTTAGTATTTACGGAAGAACTCCTATTTTTTTTATTTTTTTATTATTCTTAAAAGTTATCTATTTATACTAATATATAATGGCGTTAGACATGATTTGTGTCCAACTTTTTATTCCATTCTTTGCTTCTATTAATATTAAACTCAACTAATGGTTATAGTAGGTTATCTTTGGGCTATTAAGTAATTAAACCATAATATATAACTGCAATACCTTAATTCAACCCATTAAAACAAATTATAATCGCTGGAAATTTAATGACCTGTGCCTAAACTTTTATTTTTACAGTTTCTCTTCTTCTTCGTATATCTTTTTTATTTTTGATTTCCAACTTCTCATTTTTATTTATTTCTACTTTCATTTTAGTTTTTACTTTATTTTTAAAATTATTTTTTTATCATTCTTTTTATATTGACAAGAAAAATAGGTCTAAAAATTAAATATTACTCCATTGAACAAGTTAAAATGTGAAATACAACGTAATATTCAAACCTCTATTTATTTGGATGAAAGATTAAAATAATTCAAGATCTAATATTTTTTGAATCTATTCTAGAAAAAATTATTTCAACTTAGAATCTATTCACAAACTAGTTATTTAACAAAAATATTAAAGTGGGATAGGAAAAATATTAAAGAAACTAGGCACATATTTAATAATTTATTAATGTTAACAATTTTGACTAAAGTTGGTGGTGTAAATTACAAATTTAGATATGTGATATTAATATTAAACTACGAAATTTTACATGATATATACAAAATCAAACTATGAAATTAATATGTATCTCAAAAAATTAAGTTGTTTAATTTTTTATTTTTATTTTCACGGCAGCACCTCTATTCATGTGCTAGCTTCTTTATTATTTATTATATGTGCGTAGTTGCTTGGAATAATCACTTTTCATTTTTCAACTCTTGATGAAAAGTTATTTAATAAGAATTGATAAATTATCAAAGTGAGATAGAGAAACGCTTTCGACAATGAATTAAGAAAAATCAGCAATAAAAATAATGAATATGTTTATATAATTGCAATTGAGGAGTGAAATATCATTATTGAAGGCTTAGTGATAATAACATCGTTAAAAGATTTAAAAGTAGCTAAAAAAATCGAAGACGAACCTAACCAGACAACATCATGAAAAATGAAAAATAATTATCAAGAGCAAAAACTTATTTTCAAAATTTGAAGTTGCAAAATAAGACTTATAATAAGTATGCATAATGGAGCATATGAGAAATAAAGCTTGCAATTTCAATGCATTGATATTCAATGAAGATCGATGCTGATAGTATGAGTAAGCAAGTAAAATTTTGAAATGAAATAATGATGACAGGACAAAATTGTATTGTAAATGTAGGTGTTTGTGCATTGATGCAATGCATGTGAAGCAAATTAAAAAATCTTTGTGAAGGATATTGCATTATATTTTATTATACTCTTTTCATTAATTGGGATAAGAAATAAAACAAACTTCTAAATAATGAAGTTTTAAGAGAAAAAGAATGGATAAATGAAAATTTTATTAGAGATTATTAGTAAAACAATATTATTGAATTTTTTTTATTAGTTGTCTTCCAAAACACAGTAACACAAAAGAGTTTAAGTAAAAAAATCCACCATGCACGAAGGACTAACGTTGTAACTACAATGATAATATTTTTAATATCTATATGCCTTTTTTATTAAAAAAAATTTAAACCTGCAATTTAAACTTTTCAAATGATTTATATTTTTAATTTTGCCGTTGAATTATCATTACAAACATATTCTTAATATTTAATTTTGTTGAATGTGTCATTTTTGTGATTTGTTTTTTTTTCATAAAAATAAAAAGAAATACTAAAATAATTCAATCTTAATTTTCCTTTTTCAGCATAAATGAAAAAATGAGACTTATATAAGTAGAAAACTTAGTTCGCCTATGTAATGGTAGTAATTGAGTTTATATCTTATTTTTTCTTTAGCGTAGTGTTATTTTTAAGTTAACCAAAATTAATATAAATTGATTCCTTATTTTACTTAATTTATTTAAAGTAATATGTTATCGTTATTATGTGTCCATTCAACTAATACCATAAAAAATTAAGGAGTTTTTAATTAAGAATTACTGTATTACATTTTTATTTTTTTTATGAATTTATTAAAAAGGTGACATAAATTTTAACATCCTATCAGCATATATTTAACAGAAATATAAAATAACTAAAAATTATTTTGAATTTCAAACTTTAAAATCAATTCAATTTTATTTTTTAAGCTAAAATCAAAATAATAGATAATTTTAATGTGATAAAAATCCTAGCATGATTTCTTTTCACATATTTAAAGCACTCTTTTATTCATCATTTTAATAACTAATAGAATCTTTATTTTACTTTTTTTTAATAATTTATAATTTTATTAAAGAAAATTCTATCACGAAGAGACACTGATAGTGTCTTCTGATGAGGATAATTAAATTTTTTAATATTTCAAAACTTATCCCTCATGATGTTGGCATTTAACATACGAACTCTAATAGTATATTTTTAGAGGTCATATATTTAAGTAGTGTTGAAAAAATTAATATTATAATATTTATATTTATTTTTTAAATTCAGAAATAAAATTTATTAATTTTTTTGTCGATTTTGGGAGAAAAAAATTATTGTTTTGAATGATTTTTTTTTTTGGTTTCTTTTTTATTGGGAACGAATAAGATTAATATTCAAAGTTGCACAGGTCATAATTTTTTTTACAAAACATAAATTTCTTTTTAAATTTTGAACGAATAGTGTTAATGATCAAAATTATAAATATAGGTAATGAATTTTGTAAAACAAATATAATTACTTTTTTAACAAATAATATTAATGATCAAAATTATAATCAAAATTATATATGTTGTTAATTTTTTAAAACCAATAATGAGAACATTTTTTTAATTTTGAACAAATAATATTAACTATCAAAATTGTAATATGCTATAAAAGGCTCCGCCTTAACGATAAAGAGAAAAACAACAAATGAGGCTCGACCTCAATATAAATACAAATGATAAAAATAAGAATAAGGCTCCGTCTTAACAACAAAAATAAAATGAGACTCCGCCACAACACAAACAATAGCAAAAGAAACAATCTCAACACAATCGCTAAAATTACAAGATTAATTTGAGAAAAAAGCATTAAATCAAAACAATTCACACAAACTTTTAACAGAGGCTCTGCCTCAACATAAATATAAATGACACAAACCGCAAGAAAGAGGCTTCGCAAGAGGCTCCACCTCAATATAAACATCAATGACACAATCACCACCTCAATATAAACATCAATGACATAATCAGTAAAAAAAGACTCAGCCTCAACACAAACACAAACATGATCGAGAAAAGTTAACTTGCAACAAAAAAGAAACCATCTTCAAAAGGTAACCTCATCTTTTAATAATATTAAAATTTTTAAATTAACATAAAGATAATTTAATAAAAGTTGAGAAAGTAAATTTATCAAAGAAGATGAATAAGAAGAGTAAATTTAAGACAAAAAATTGAGGGGAAAAATGCATACAAAAATAAGACGCGTAAGTTATAAAAAAAATAAGAAATAGTGAATCTCTTTAAACAATTTTTTAATTCTTTTAATATTAAGTTAAAACTTGGATCGATATAAAAAGTATTTGTTTGTTAGCGTAATATTTAATTCGCATAAGGCACTGATTATTTTATTAAATATAACATTAACAAAGTTTAATATTTTGTTGAAAAATAATATGCGGTAATCATACATAACCAAGTGATTTTGCCAACCAAGTCCAAAAAGCTCTACACACTGACACACGCGTTTTCCATTTTTATTAGTGTAGTTTTTTTTTCTTCTCCTCAGCACCTTAAGAAGAAGACGACGATGGCGATGACAGCAACGACAACAGCGATAACAACGATGACAATGGCAATGACGATGATGACAAGGAAGAGGAGAAGAACGACGAAGACGTTCATGATAGCATTGACAATAGAGAAGAAGAGAGGAAGAAAAAGAAGGATAAACCATTGAAAAAGGAAAAATAAAGATAATAAGTGAGGAAGAAGAATGAGGAGGAAGAAGATGCACAAAATAGAGGAAGAGGAGGACAAGATGATGATAATGAAGAAGAGGAGGAGAAGAAATCTATTTCTCCTTTTAAATTTATTTATGTTTTTTAAAGAAATTCGGTTCTATTTTTTCAACGAAATGCAATTCATTTTTTCAACGAAGTCTGTTTTTATTTTTCAACGGCTAACGAAATTGAATCTTTTTGTTGAAAAAAACAACGAAGGATGAGGAAGAAGAAGAAGAATGAGGAGGACGAGGAGGAAATCCATTTCTTTTCTTTATAAAATCTGTTTCTGTTTTGGAAAAAAGCAACGAATGAGGAGAAAGTAAAATAACATAGCGGAGGAGGAGGAGGAGGAGAAGAAGAAGGCGACGACAAGAATTGATAGAGTGAATAATATATTCCTAAAAATTATCATAATTATCAACTGAAAATTAATAGAAAAAGTGGCTGAACAGGCTAGTAAGTTATAATTGCAGACCCGACATGAGAATTTATTTAAAAAGGGCTATTTAATGGAATTCCAAATGAATGGTGGCCCATTATATGAAATGTTTTTAAGAAAAAAGCCAATGAACACCTTTTATGTTGCTGAGAAGAAATTAATTACAAAATTTGACCAAAGACATGGGAGGCTCTTTTAGCAAACACCACCATCTCATGTTTGAGGCAGGCCTCCAAACTACAGTTCCATTGAACACCTTCCTTCCTCTCCTTTCCATGGAGTAGTACACCCAAATTCGGCGACTTGGGTTTCGTTGAGCCCTTGTTAGACCTAATATGCAACATTTATTATGCACCAAGTGTTAGTTGAATTTTAATAGTGTAAACGGTTAAAATGGATGATCAAATTTGGGTTTAGAACATACTTTTGGGGACAAAATGGATGATCAAATTTGGGAATAGGCCTGGCATGAGGAACCATTGTCCTTCTCAACTATTTCACAGCATTCTCTTCCTCTATCTGCATGGTTCACAAATTTATCACTATCAATCAAACATTTAACAACAACTATGACAATGTACCAAGTTCACAAATATTACTATACCATTCTTGCTGCTTCTCTTTTTTCTTTATATCGTTTGTACAAGATTTCTTTCTCCTTGATCTGACGAAAGAAAGAAGCTATATTAGTACCAATAATAACAGCATACTGAAAATATTTCTTCAGGCAGTTGCTATTCTTCATAGTGAGATTTTACCTTTTCATTAAATTGTGCTCAATCCACAGCTCAATGTTCCACATGTAAATTAAACTGTTCAACTTGTGTAAGGGGTTTGCGAACCTTTTCTGGAACTGGGATTGGGTCCCTGCTTGCAATAATATCCACAAAGACTATTAATTAAGAACACCTATTTCTTCATATACAAGTTACCTCAGGAAGAATAAAAATCTGAATTGTTTACTCGCTCTTTTAAGATTGGTTGTGCCTTGAATCTTCTCATCTCGGCCTCTTCTCTCTCCATTCTCTGTCTTTCTTCCATTTCCTTCTGCATTTCTTCCTCATGTCTCACTAGGCTCTCCAGTTGGAATGGATCTGGTTTTGTGCATTGCTTGGGTTCTGGTTTTGGCGGAATCTGCAAACGACGTCAATAATTTTATATGTACTATATATACTCTATCAATTAAAAAACGTTAATGGGGTGCAAAATTGACAAGTTCTTACCACAGGGCAGTCAGTACTATAAGGATATAGATTAGCTATGGGAACCCTCGCTCTTTCCTCCTCCCGCTGTTTTTTTAGAAGTTCTACCAACAGTTTCTTTTCTTTTTCAGCGCTTCTTCCCTAAAAATAAAATGAAAAATGTTGGTATTAGCAAAACTAGACCATTCACCATGCTGTATTAATAATCTTCCATGAAAGATAAGATAATGAACGTCAGTATGGAGATGAAATGGATCTGGTTTTGTGCATTGTTTGGGTTTTGGTTTTGGTGGAATCTGCAAACAACGCCAACAATTTTATATAATGGATAAAATAAACATGAAATAAGAAAACTTCATAATCTAGGCAGAAAAGATAACATTCACGTACCACTACCAGAGAAGAATGAAAGAGTACCTTCTTATTCAGTGGTCGAGCCTTAAACTTTGGCATTTTAGCCATCAATTCTTCCTCAAGTTCAGCACTATTTTTCACTCTGGTTGGGCGAACTCTCTGATTTGTCTCAAATTCAGGTTCTTTTGGTCTGGTCAATGTTAGCTTTGGTTTAGTCTGGTCATGGAAGCAACATTTCCCCAACTAGTTAGTCAAAAATGTATTTTAACATGCACTCTATGATACAATGACAGATAAAAAGCGAGTGGGAAATTAATGAACAACATAAACCTTTGTGTCTTCTTTGTTAGTTGTGCTAGTGCTTGAAGGGATGTCGGCTTTGCTAGTGGTTAAACCCAATTTAGACTTATAGGGCAAGTTGTGATGTTTGACATTCAGAATCTGGAAAGTTTTGAAGAAGAAAGGAAGAGGGATACAGTTAAGAAAATTGGTTGTCAATCTTTTCTGCAGTGTTGGTTTGGGAGTGCAAGCATCTTTTCCTACACATGAATCATCACTTCTTTTCGTACCAGCAGGAACCTGAAATGCACTCGTAAATTGTTATATGAGAACTCAAGTCAATAATCAGGATTCAGGAAAACATCAGTGATGATAAACTGAAGCACATCAATTATATCATTAATCAATGTAGAAGTAAGAGTACCGTGCCAATTTTATCAGCTTCACTAAAATCACACAAGGTATCTACAGTGATGGATCTACCAGCCTTGATTTTAGGCATGAATGATGCAACAATTTGAAGAACCAAGAAAAGATCAATCAAGTAAATATTTCATACAATATACACCAGATACCAGAAAACAAACTAATAAACAATAGTTTGAATTCTGAAAAACCATCCATCCATTTCACCTTTCTATTTAGTGAATTATTCAATATTCCAACTTATAGTTTAGTCAAATAGCTTTGAACCATACTACAGGCTAATTTGAAGAATTGAGGAATTTACCGAGTAGCAGCGCCAGCCACAGGAGAAACCACTGATAACAAGTCAGCAACGATTCAACAAATCCCTCCATCCAAAAAGAAAGAAATCAACCAGTGGTCAATGACTAGTGCTTCTTCTTTGAAATTCTTTTTAATGGCAATGGGGTTATTATATGGGAACAATAATGCTAGATGTATACATAAACACATGAAACACATAAATCTTCCCCACTCTTGTTAAAGAGCGTGCATTACACGCCCAAAATAAAAAAAAAAATCAAGTGCACGGTTGCTACAACTACTTCTTCTTCTTCTTCTTCTTCACTACCTTCGCTTCCACCTCCATCTTCACCTCCATCTCCATCTCTACCCTGCCTCCACTTTCATCTCCGCCCTGCCTCCACCTTTGCCTCAATTTCGTATTTCGTACTTCGCCTTCACTTCGTACTTCGCATCCGCCTCCATCTTCACTTCGTACTCCGCCTCTTTTTTTTCTCTTCCTCCTCCTCCTTCTCCTTTTATGTTACATTGTTGTTCTTCTTCTTCTTCAACATGTAAGATGTACAAACAGAATTTTAAACTAATTTGAGCAGAATTTAAAAAAGCGTTGAGCAAAATCCTAAATCAATATGAGCAGAATCTTAGATACTCAGAACCAAAATCTAAATCAAGTGAATCTAAAATCAAGTTCAAACCACAAAGAAGTTCACACATAAAATCAACATTTAAGAAATAGAAATAGAATCCTAAATCAATACGAGCAGCATTTCAATATATCACGAACATATACAATTGGACATACTCCTGAAACAATTTGAGCAGAATTTAAAAATGCGTTGAGCAGAATTCTAAATCAATATGAGTAGAATCCTAGATACTCAGAATCAAAACCTAAATCAAGTGAATCTAAATCAAGTTCAAACCACAAAGAAACTCACACATAAATTCAACATTTAAGATGTACAAACAGAATCCTAAATAAATTTGAGCAACATTTCAATATATCACGAACATATACAATTGAATATACCCCTGAAACAAGTTGAGCAGAATTTAAAAAAGCGTTGAGCAGAATCCTAAATCAATATGAGCAGATTCCTAGATACTTAGAACCAAAACCTAAATCAAGTGAATCTAAATCGAGTTCAAACCACAAAGAAACTCACACATAAATTCAATATTTAAGAAACACAAACAGAATCCTTAATCAATATGAGCAGCATTTCAATATATCACCAACATATACAATTGGACATACCCCTAAAACAATTTGAGCAGAATTTAAAAATGCATTGAGCAGAATCTTAAATCAATTTGAGCAGAATCCTAGGATAGTGAATGCTAAAGTTATTTGGAAATCTATTCATCTAGATATGAAAATTCTGCTCAAATTCGTTTTACATTTTGTTTTTGGTTTGATTATGAGTGCTTGAACCCTTAAATAGTGAATGATAAAGTGATTTGGGATTCTGTTCATCTAGATATCAAAATTCTGCTCAAATTGGTTTCACATTCTGCTTAATTTGATTTAAAAACAACAAGAATAACAACAACAAAACAACGCAAACCACAACCACCATCACGTAATAGAGGAGGGAAAAGAGGTAGAAGAAGAAGAAAAAGAACAACAACAACCTAATAGAGGAGGGAGAAGAAGAAGAACAACAACAACGTAACATAAAAGAAGAAGGAGGAGGAGAAAAAAAAAAGAAAAAGGGGGAGTACGAAATGGAGACGAAGGCGGGGCGGAGATGGAGGCTGAGGTGGTGAAGAAGAAGAAGAAGAAGAAGAAGAAGAAGAAGAAGAAGAAGATGAGAAAGAGGATGAAGAAGAAAAAAAAAGAAGAAAAGAGAAAGAAGAATGACAGAAGAAGAAGAAGAAGGGGGAGGAAGAAGAAGAAGGAAGAAGAAGATGAGGAGAATGAGGAAGAAGAAAAAGAAGCACGTTTCACGAGATGATAATTTTTTTGGAGCGCGTGAGATGAAATGTATGGTTGATGTGTTTATGTGTTCACCTATATTAATTAATATGGGAAATTTTTTATTTATGATTATAGAAATATATTTTTTATATATAGTAAGATTTGATTCGATCAATTTAGAGTGTTTCTCGATTTATTCTTTCTAAATCATTAAATCAAATCAATTATTGAATTAACATAAATATTGTGTATTTCATTGATCAATGTAATTAGTAAATTAATATCAATCAATGGAATCAATTGATTTATTTTCTTTTCTTATATTATATAATCAATTTTTTTAACAAGATTTTTTTTATCAATATAAAATTAAAAATTAACATAATCAGTTTCCTTTCATCTTAGTCACCCCCAAAAAAGAATTTTTTCTTTTTCCTTTCTTCTTCCTTTTTTATACTACCTCCTTTTCCTTCTTTTTTATCAGCCATTTCACCGTCCTCTTTTCCGTTTTTTTTTCTCTTTACCCTTGAAGCTGTAGGTATAATAATGGGATTTTTTTTTATAAATAACTTAAATTACCAATTTACCAATATAAATACAACTATGAAAATTTACTTTTTTATGTTATGTTTGTAGTGCCGTGGGGTTTAGGGGAGGCACAACCCAAGGCAGTGCCGCAGGGAATGGGCACGACACTGGCCTATTTTTTTGTGCCAGTGCTGCAGGGAAGTGCAGAGAGTGGGCCAGGGCAGTTCCGCTGGTAAGGGGGGCGGCACTGGGCCATTTCCAGTGCCTCAAGGTGAGGCTGCGGCACTGGGCTGATCTGGTGCCTCAACCTAAGGCCGTGGCACTGGTTGACGTGAAACATTATATAACCAGGGCTGGGCATCTCTCAGCCTCATTCCAAATACTCAACACTCAACCACACTCTCTCTCTTGTTCTTCCTCCCCCAATATTTTTGTTATGGATCAACCTCAACCTTTGGTAATACGGTTGCACCCGAATGCGGCCGTTCATGAGCGATAAGACGGAGTCTGGTTCCAATCTGACTCACAAGTGGTGTTTCAACATGCCGATATAAGCACCATGTTGGAGTTAGAAGCAGTCTTCCTGTACAACCTAGGAGGGGGATTCACGGAGATTAGGAAAGTCGCGTATCGCTACTTGCAGCGGCAGCCCGACGGAAGGTTCGTGCATCTGTTGGTGTGGTTGTTTAACGATGAGCACGTCCGCGTCACCTTCGGATTCCACCGCAGATTGATGCCCCAACACGTCACGGAATTTTTGGTTGAGGTGGGCCGCATCCCAGCTGGCCAGCCGGTTGCGGCGACACCGGTCCAAATTCCTGAACCCCCTCCACCGGAAACAGAAGCGGCCATGGGTAATTCAGAGGAGGATGATTCGAACTATGCTACGAGCACTGCTTCATCCTATGACGCTTAGGAAGGTGGTGAGGGTGGTTCGGAAACCCGGTCAGCTAGCTGTCCCCGTTATATCCTTCCGGCACCGCCTCCAATTCCAAGGGTAGAGGACGTGCCATGCTTTTTTTAGCAGGATGATCTAGACGAAGGGGCATGTCCGGATCCGTTGAATGCGGGAATGGGCAACGATTATAACACGGACGGGGGGGCAGAGATCTGAGTCGGCCATCGGATGCGCAACCGGGAAGCGGTCCAGACTGCAGTAAAGAATTATAGCATCCGGCGAAATGCGGAGTACAGGGTTATCGAGTCGATCAGAACCAAGTACCATTGTCGGTGCAAGCACGTGGCAAATGGATGCCTGTGGAGCATTCGGGTTGCCTTGAGGCAGAACCTTGGCTATTGGTAAGTGATTCTTATCCACAGCTCTGATTGTGTGCTTTCTAAGTGTATAACTCTGTATCTCCACGTAAGAAACGTTGTGGCTGTTGCAGGGAAGTTCGGAAGTTTGGAGGTGCCCACACGTGCATTGCTCCGACGATGTCGGCTGACCACGATCAGTTGGATAGCAGCCTGATGTTCGCCGTCATCCTGCCGATGGTGAAGACCAATCCTTCCATCTCGGTTCCTGTTCTCCAAAGTGCAATCCAGCAAGGCTACCACTTTAAGCCTTCCTATCGCAAAGTGTGGATTGCGAAAAAGAAGGCCATAGTTATTCTGTATGGGCAGTGGGAGGAGGCGTATAATAGGGTACCGCGGCTACTGCAAGTGTTTCAGATGTTCTTACCGGGCACGGTATCCGCCTTTGAAACGGTGCCGTATTACGACGGGAACCAACTAGACCATGGATCTCGACAGTTCGACAAAGTCTTCTGGTCGTTCCCCCTGTGCATCGAAGTGTTCAAGCACTGTAAGAATTTCATTTCCATCGACAGGACCCACCTGTATGGGAAATACGGTGGGGTTTTGTTGATCGCAGTGGCGCAAGATGTAGGCAAGATGGGAACAACAATATCTTGCCGATTGCGTTTGCACTTGTTGAGTCTGAGACGACCGAGGCTTGGTCCTTCTTCCTGTCGAACCTGAGAAGACACGTTACTCCCCAACAGAGTCTCATGGTCATTTCTGACAGGTCCAATGCGATCAGAGCAACCCTTAATGATGCGAGGAACTGGTGGGCCCCCTAGTGCGCACCATGCATATTGCATACGGCACATAGGTGCGAACTTCATGTCGAGGTTCAGGAACACGAGGGGGAAATAGCTGATGACCAACGCTGCTTACAGTGCATCATTGAAGGGTGCAGAGCATTACCTCCAATGTCTAGAGCCGCATTCTGTGGACATGCATGCGTGGGCCCTGTCATTCCGCAAGGATCTATGGATGAAGCATGTTGACGAGGGTCGTCGCTGGGGCCACATGACGACAAACCTTTCTGAGTGCATCAACGCCTTGCTGAAGGGGACCCGTCGCCTTCCAGTCGTGGCGATCATCCGAGCCACTTATGAGCGCCTACAGCAGTTATTTGTTAGAAAGGGAAGTGAGGCGGTGGCACAGCTGAATGTCGGCATGAGGTTTTCACAGAGACTGCTGGCAGCAATAGAAAAGAGCCGCACGGACCTAAGCAAGATGGCGTGACCCATTGCGATCGGATGGCCTCCGTATTTAGTGTCGAGGAACTGAGTGGGTCGTTCAGGTGTTCCTTCCGTGTCCGGCTGAGGCAAGGCACCTGTGACTGTGGGGAATTCCAGTCGTTGCAATATCCTTGCCGACACGCTCTTGCCAGCTCCGCCGCCGCGAGCTTGGAATGGGGGCAATTTGTGGACCCCGTGTACAGCATGCACTCCGTTTTCAGTGTTTACCGGGCGGAGTTCCCGCCTATCCCTGATGAGAGCTTGTGGCCCGAGTGGAATGGGCCCATGATCCGTCCGAACCCGGGCATTCGACGCAAGAAGAAAGGCCGTCCCGTCTCAACCAGCATCAGGAACGAGATGGACTTGGTTGAGCGCGCCGAGAAGAGATGCAGTTTGTGCCGACAGGAGGGACACACCAAACGTGGGTGTCCGAACGCACCCCATGGAGACCAGTGATCTTGCATCGAGGTGGGGTGTTAGTTAAGGCTTGGCCTAGTTAGTGATTTTGTTATGTTGTTCTTTGTCGTAATTTTAAAATTCATTTTGGTGTCACGCGTGTAATGAACCTACATTTGCTTTTAGTCACAATATCATTTGTTATAAAAGGCAGTGCTGAAATATAGCAATATATTGGGTACAATTCCAATAAAATAGGCCAACAGTCATGAAATACAACTAAAAAATCAATACATCATGAAATTCCGATACGGCTTTAAGACACATACATAAAATATGAAAACAAATGAATACATCTTAAAGAAACGTACATAGGCGACCAAAGATACAAGGAAGAAAAAAAAACTAAAGCAGATATGTCGCGCTGCCTAGTCCCGATCGCCCCGTGCGCTGGGCGATGATGGAGATGGGATGATGTGCCGCATGGGGGCGGATGGCAATTCCTGTGTGGCTGCTGTGCCCGTGGGCGCACAATCTGGTGGGCCTATGGCTCTGGCGCCGAGTGGTAGGACGGATCGACGTGCTGCGACGGGAGGGGTGAGGGCTGTGACGCACTCTGATAAAACTGTGGCTAGGAGGACGGTGTGTGATGGCTGAACGGGGGCTGGAAATGCTGCTGAGGCGGTAAAGGTGACTGATAACTCGGCTGCAGGGACGACTAGTAGTACGACTGACAATAGGGTGAGGGCAGCTGATACTGCTGCTGCGGGGATGGCTGAAGGTATGACTGCTGCGAGGGCTGGTAGTACTGAAACCCCCTGACACTGCTGAGCTGGGTCAGGGTGAGGTTGCAGAGAAGGACCCGACCTATAAACCGCATCGTCTGAGGTGCGGGACGCTGTATATTCATGTGCGATGTGATCCATCGTCTGCTCCCCGCACGAAACACCTCGTACATCTTATTCGGCAGTCCGTACCGATGGTGCCCTGATGTTCCAACGGCGGATGCATGCGGGGCGGATCCAGAACCGGAGCCCTCGCCATGTAGTATGAACCGTGCCAGCTCGAGGTCCGCGCCGGAGAAGAAGTCGACGTCGGGCTCGTGTGGCGCGTGTCCGTCCCCCTGATCCTGGGCCCCAGCCCCCTCAGGAATGTCCTCCTATCGACGGTACTCAGCCTCCTCGTCAACATCGTCTCTGCCCGGCTGCGCATCCGACTGCCCGCCTCTGGACGTGCCCTCACCCTTCCGCCGGATATCCGGGCATTGCATCCGCGGCCGTCTTCCATGAGCGGGGGCATCGCGTGGTAGGACTATCGGATCCCTCGCCTGAGTGGCAGCTGGGGGCACATCATCCGGAAACTGCGCTCCTCTGGGATCTTGCAGCAAGCGATCCGGGGACAAGAACCGACGACGACAGGCAACCGCCCACCAGTCAGCATATTCTTTGGTTGGCCAGCCGGGGTAGTGGCTGGGCACAATCTGAATCTGATGATCTGGGGCCCTTCGGTTGTGCCAGAATCCGTACCAGGTTCACAGGATCCAAGGGGACGGCCTGCTCACTCCCAAACTACCTCTTCACGCGATGCCTCAGCCAACTCAGCTTCACCCCAGCGTAATTCTTTCCCTCGCCTGCCGGGGGACGACCGCCCAGAAATTCCTGGGCCATTTCCCAGGTCCCTATCCCGTACCAGCTCTGAAAATCCCGCACACACCCGCTGATCGGGTCGCCGTTCGTGCGGAGTCCTAGATGATAGGCCATGTCCTGCACACATTGAACAACATTTAAATAAAACGTGATCGTAATTTCTAACTTTACCCACGACCAAGACCGTTACCTGCAACGCGATCGTTCACTCACCCCACGGCAAATGGAAACTCTGTGTTTCCGGTCTCCACCTCTCAACAAGTGCGGAAACCAACAGCATGTCGTAGTCAAAGGGGCGCATCTGCAGGGGACCACCGAATCCTGCCTCTCGAATGTACGGAACCAGACAATCCGGGAGTGGCGTGTAAGGAATCACACCGTGAGCCGTGAGCGTCCGTGGGTCCTGTCGTCAACAAGAACATAAACTCACAAATCAGTCATTCAGTTCGGAAATAACATGATAAAGAGGGCGCTAAAAACGAAACATATTTGCTGCAGTAATATTTTTCCCCCGTACTATCTATTGAAAAACAGATAATAAAACCCATTTGTTGTTTTTTTTTTTTTTAAATTTCAATCATCTCGGTCGCCTTAACGGAGTAAACAAACCCACACGCAGTTTACAAGCATTTCAGGGCAGTTTTATGCCAAAGGTGAGGCCCCTAATATTGTTATATATAAACCTCTTACAATTAGTATTTTCAGGGAGTTTTATGCCAAATTTATGTAACAACTATAACTTAGTAATCAGGCTTTTTCAGATCATTATTCTCTTACATTATTTTCTTGCGAACTAAATAAATAGAAAAACCATGAGGCTAGTGTGCAACAATTGCCAAAACAGGAACTCAAAAATAATCAACCGAAGGTACTGTTGTTCTATTATAATATTTCCTTAATAACTTAATAAATGAGAACCCTTCATACTGATATATAACAATTAACAACACAACGACCTAACAATTGTCAAATTTCCAACATCATTGTTCTCTTGTGATGTTTCCTTAGTATCTACATAAATAAAATACCATTATACTCTGACATAGCATTTTACTCGAGCTATTTCATTACATTTTTCATTACAATGCATTGAACCAAACTTCGTACAACATATTCGGATGCTCCATAGCATCCCCTGATATACATCTTTCGCTACGGACAAAATGAAAAAAATTCTTATATGGCCATTTGGCTGTCTGCAGGAGGTAGTCATATCTCAGCCATGGCCATTCCTCGGAGAATGCTGTGACGTGCATTTAACCAGCTGATGTTCAGGGGAACTATCACCGGATCAAATTTCCTCCGCCATTCTCCGTTATTAATTCCCAATTCCACCCATTCCAACGGATCTCTACTCCGATGCCACTCCTGTTGTCCCACAATCCTAACAAGGAAAAATTGGTGTCTTCCTTAGACATTATTGCCTTAATTTATTAAATTTATATCTCAACAGTGGTTTAATATTTATCAATTACATAACCTGCTAGAGATTTACACATTATTCATAAAATTTTAGGCTCAAATCTTACTTGACTCAGTCTATTAAAAAAGAAGTCACATTATATATACATGGGTGTCAATAAATATTTGTACTATCAAATTAAATTAATTGTTATTGTTTTCTATTTGCATAAAAAAATAAACGATCTTTGTATGCGTACATAAACAATAAATTTATCACCATCAAAATCTAAAACTGATATCTTTATCTATATTTTACTTTTAATTAATTCATTTTGCGTTGTTCGGTTTATTAAATCACTAATAATAAATCAAAGCCATAATACTAACCTGGAATCCTATCGCTCCGACCACATGGTGGGTTCAGTCCAGCCTGTTGATGTCTAGATCCAGCGTCAATTGCCCTCTATCGGCCATATTGCTCGTTCCTGTTCCCTTCCGATTTTTTTTTGGGGGCCCAGATATACCACAAAAACACCCACGCTCTTTGAATTTTTTTTTTTGATGCCCAAACTATACCACATCAACAACCACACTATTTGATTCTTTTTTCCTTTTGGGCCAAGATGAAGGACAACTACAACCACACTCTTATTATTTTTTTTCTCCCCTCTGACTCAACATTTACCACGTCAACTCCCAAACTCTTTGAATATATATATATATATATATATATATATATATATATATATATATATATATATATATAT
>JASCZI010212240.1:4070-18009 GCA_036250425.1 Stylosanthes scabra
TAACAATACGAGAACCAATCTCTTATCTTACAAATCAACAAATAATTTTTGGAAGCTCTCTAACAAGAGTATGATATTACAAATGAAAGAACTATGAACCAAATTTTTATATGTATAAAACACTTTGAAATTGATCTAGAAATCAAGTATAATTACAAGAAGGTTTGGAGCAAGTGTTGTATCTCAAAATGAGCTGAAATTCATCTATTTATAAGCATCCCAAGCAATTTAGCCATTATGAATAGTAATTCACTGTTCACTAGCCGTGGGAACAGTAATTTACTGTTCACTAGCCGTGGGAATAGTAATTTACTCTTTACTGGCAGTAAAAATATATTTTTACTGTTCACAAAAGACATATATATATCAATTTGAAGCTCCGGACGTTAGCTTTCTAACGCAACAAGAACTGTATCGTTTGGAGTTCTGTAGTTCAAGTTATTATCACTTTAGTGCACAAAGGTTATGATTGACAACATGCACTAAGTTTTAAACTAACTTGATTATAAAACACTTACGGCTATAGTTTTCGTAAAAGTTTTTCTTTATAAAAAATTTTATAGTGTGTGTGAGAGAGATAATAAACTTTGGTTCTTGACAAGAAGTTTACCTAAATCCTAAGATACTAAACCATCTTCAAAGCTTGCGGACTCGTTTTCTTGTCTTGTTGTTTGCTTTTCAACGCTTATCCTCAACTTCAATGTTTGTCATTCATCAAAACCTAATCAAATGAATTTATACATATTGTAACATGGTTAACATTTTTCTTCTTTTCCCCTTTCTTACAGGTTCAGAAGATTTTCACTAATAACCAAGCAGCATTGAAATTACGGCATTTAAGGACCTTTCTAATTCTAACTGCACTAACTTTTGTTATAGTAAGCATGGTTGCTGTACCTTTACTAACTATAGAATGAAAAAGAAGGGGTTCAAAGTATCAGCACTAGGGATAGGATTAATATATTCTGGCTTATGTTATTACTAGAAAATCTCTGTTTTTGATCACATAAACGCATATCAATACACAGCTTAGAAAGCAGATAGCTTTGTCATTGATATGGATTCCTTCTCTTCCCCCATCAACAAGGATACTTCTAATAATAATCCAAGAACCACAGTAAGCTTTTTTTTTTAAGATTTAATTTTGACATATATTCTACTTCTCCTTAATTATATTTCGATATTATTTTTGGGTCACTACTCTGTTATGTTGTGTCATTTATGTTATGTTGTTGCTAATGCATCTTGGCTTCATCAACCTATAACTCACAAGTGTTTTCTTTCTATTTTTTTTTTTTTGTACAGGTACCATGAAGAGATTTTTTAATGGGTGGAACATCTTAGCTTCTCAAAAGTGATTTGCTCCTTATTCATTAAATTGAAGTTATTGGGGGCATAAATTGAAGTTATTGAGGCATATGTGTTTATGTATGTGAATTGATAATTTTTTATTAGTACTAGTTGCTATTATTCTTAGCATATTCCAAAATATTCCCGACTGTAATTATTCTTTTCATGTTATTGATCAAATTATTGGAGGAAAATAAAGGATGATGATGTAAAAATATTTATTTTATTATAAAATAATTTATGATATTTGATTATGATGTTTGTTTTGTATATTTTTATTATTTTATTCATTGTTTTATTTATTTATTTATTTATTTATTATTATTATTATTATTATTATTATTATTTGGAGCAACTTTATACTGCTTCTAAATATAGTATGGCTTTTGCACCAATAAAATGTGGCTACGAAAATTAATATTTTTTGCAGCAAAATAAGATTATTGCCATTGAGTATAATTTTAGCAGCAAATTATTTTGATGCAAAATCTAAATCTTTGGCAGCAAATAAAAAGGTGGCTACAATGACTTTTGACAACGAGTTCTAATGTAGCAACATGCAACAATTTTTTTTTTTTGCTGCAAAAGAAGTTCTATGACAGCAAAAATGATATTTTGCAGCAATTTTTTTTTTCTGCAAACAGTGTTATTTCTAGTAGTGATGAGGCAAATATAAGTAACGGTTGACCCGCCCCATTACCTATCATGTCCTATATAATTTTAAATTTAATTTATTTTTTTACGAATTTATGTATAATTTGATGTTTATTGTAATAATTTAAAAAGTTTTAGATGCTATAACGAATTTCTTTTATTTTAATTAATCATGTTGTTGATATTATTAAATATTTTATTTTAATTTTTTTATTTTCACATATATACCTATGAATTTGGGTATGAGAATGTTTGAATATAGAGTAAAACTTAGATATCTGTGGACAATGGGACGAATAATGATGCAATACATAAATGTTCAGAACGAGTATGAATACTTGATTATCCATTCCGACCTGCCCAATTGCCATTCTTATTAGTTGGCTTAAATTTTTTGGAAAAGCCCACATGGTTTAGACGGGTAAACGTGGCTAACTCGACAAATTCGACAAATTTTGACGACGATATTAAATAGAGACCTGTGATAGAAATATGTGAAACGGTAACACGAATATTTTTTATAAATGCAGAAAGAAGGTAGGAAAGAGATATATACATTCATTATACTCATTGCCATCCATACTCACAAATTATTTACTACTTTAATAATTTTATATATGACTAACAATAATACTAAATAATATTATAATTTAAACTTAATTTAATCTTCTGTGTAAGACATGAGAAAATATACCAGTAATATATAAAAAACAACAAAAATTAAAGCATGATGTATCAATGTATAATATATCAGACAATTCTTTGCATTTTTCTCGTATTTTAAAATAATTTTTAGATATTTTTATTGTTTTTAACGAATTTAGAGAATGCTTCTCTTGGTAACTTAATAATTTGGGTTATCATGGTGATTTATTCCCATTTAATTTAGATTTAACTTCTCTAAAATTATTTAAAAAATACTTTAATCATCCTTAAATTAATATAGTAGAACTACAAATAATAAAATTATAAATTTAAAGATGATTAAAACAATATTTTTTTCTAAAATAATTAATAACTTTAGATTATTTTTTCCTTTAGTATTTTTTTTTTGAACTAAATTTTTTTCCGTTAGTTTAAGCCATAAACTTTTTTTTGGTCTGGGCCAAAGCCCTACAAAAGAAAATCCAACCAAACCCCAAACCCCATCCCACCCGAGCCCGAAGTCCTAGACCCGCGATGCCCAAGTTCAGGCGGAGCCATAATCTTCTAAGTTGCACCACCTAACGGGGTGAGGCTCTGAGGCTAGGTGATAGACATGTAAGCCTCTAAAACCACATATCCGGGTTTAATACTCATCGGAGGAAGTGAGGAACCATTTAGTGTTAGAGTGTGTGTGAGTGTGAGTGTGTGAGTTTTATGTCCAAAAGAAAAAAAAAGTTGCATCACCTAACTAAATTGCCTGGATTTGTCCACTGGTGCAAATGAGAAGCATTCAGCACCAAGACTTTTTTTTCCCCCTTGTGTTTTCAAAGTCCGAATGATTTATGCACAAGTCCAAAGGACACACCTGCTTGTTGTATCTCAGGTAACCTACCTCTGCCAAACAGGTCATAATCACAATTAAAATACAAGACACATAACCTTAAGTAACCGCAAACAGTCAACTAGGTAGTTTCACCTTCCATTTCTTCTCAAATTGAACATTCTCTTTCACCTCCATAAAAACAAAAGATTGATCCCTTCTCAAATCTCAATTATTTATTCTCACAAAATAATCAATAACTCCACACACAAAAGATGGCATTATGCTTGAAGCCACCAAGGCTACACCACAGCAACAACAATGAAGAAGACTCTGTAGTCTTCTTGCCGCCACCATCACTAATAAACCAACTCAAAACTGCATATAAACTTCATGTCAAAAACCTCTCCTATACTCTGCACCAAAATAAAACCTCTCCGTTCTCGATAAGTCATTTCTCCCAAAAGCTTAAGCCCGTGACGATTCTCAAGTCTGTCACTTTTGTTGCCAGGTGTTCAGAGATAGTTGCGGTGGTGGGACCCAGCGGCACCGGAAAGTCCACCCTTCTCCGGATAATCTCCGGCCGGGTGAAAGGCAAAGATTTCAATCCGAAGAGCATATCAATCAATGAGCAGCCAATGACGAGCCCGGCACAATTGAGGAAGCTATGTGGATTTGTGGCACAAGAGGACAACCTGCTTCCTCTTCTAACTGTCAAAGAAACTCTTCTGTTCAGTGCCAAGTTCAGGCTGAAGGAGATGACACCAAAACAAAGAGAAATGCGAGTTGAAAGCTTGATTCAAGAACTAGGCCTTTCCCACGTTGCGGATAGTTTCGTTGGAGATGAAGAGAACAGAGGTATTCAAGTCATTTTTAATGGAAATTAAAACAACTGAATAATGTTCATTAGTGTATAGATAACTTTTTTGGGTCGTGTCCAGAGACGGATAGTGTATAGATAACTGATAACAAAATAAAATGATAAAGAAAAAAAATGTCAAATCTAATTCTAAAATCAAACACACTAAATCAAATTCTATCAACCTAGATTTAAATTATATCATCTTTGTTTTGTTACGTAATGGAGTCGTGTATTTGTGTTGTTACTTTCATAATGCTTGATTGGATTTTGGTTTTGCTGTTCGAACTATGCCAATTTATTTGGCATTACTGGTAGTGAAGAGAGTGAAAGGGAGTGGGAGGAGAGGTGGTGACTGGTGAAGGAAAAGAGAAATAACAAGTAAAAGGGAGTCGTCTTCTTTTTCTTTTTCTGGACAATTTCTCCTTTTTTTTTTCTTTTTTTTTTTTTTGTTTTTTTTCCCCTTAATTTTATTCCCTCATCCTCTCATTTTTTTTTTGGACATGGTTCTATTTTTCACATAAATTTTCTTCCTCTTCTTGCCATTTTCCTTTTACTCTTTTTCTATTTAAATTTAATTAAATAATTTTTTTTGGTGTCTCAATAAATTTGTTTGTTTAAAACCGGTTAACACTTAATTCCTGTTAAACCATTGAATCTCTAAATAAATCACTCAATCAATTTTACTTCATTTGTTCTGTATCAGGTATATCAGGTGGCGAGAGGAAAAGAGTTTCAATTGGGGTTGACATGATTCACAACCCTCCAATTTTGCTCTTGGATGAACCAACATCAGGCCTAGACAGCACTTCCGCATTGCATGTCATAGAGCTTCTTTCTTCGTTGGTCAGAGCAAAAAAGAGGACAGTGGTTCTCTCAATCCACCAACCTGGTTACAGAATACTCCGCTACATTTCCAAGTTCTTGATCCTCTCCAACGGCTCAGTGGTTCACAACGGTAGCCTAGAATCCCTCGAAGAATCCATTACCAAATTGGGCTTTCAGATTCCCATGCAACTCAATGCTTTAGAATTCTCCATGGAAATCATAAGCAGATTACAAGATTCCAGTTCCAAAACAACTCCTCAATTGGAAGAAAATGAGCCATTATTTTCTCCAAATCCCATGTGCCCTGCAGTGGAAGAAAACATCGCTGGTGCTGGAATTTTCCAATCACAATACAACAAAAACATGATGGATAGTTTTGGCAAATTTTGTTATGCAAACTTGGTTGAGATATTCTTCCTATGCTCAAGATTCTGGAAGATTATTTATAGGACAAAGCAGTTATTCCTGGCAAGAACAATGCAAGCTTTGGTTGGTGGATTTGGGTTAGGGAGTGTTTACATAAAGATAAGGAAGGATGAAGAAGGAGGCGTAGCTGAAAGATTAGGATTATTTGCATTTAGTCTTAGTTTCTTGTTATCTTCTACAGTTGAAGCGCTTCCAATATACCTTCAAGAAAGGCGTGTTCTGATGAAAGAATCTTCAAGGGGAGCCTATAGAATCTCCAGTTACATGATAGCAAACACTTTTGTGTTCCTTCCTTTCTTGTTTGTAATTTCGATTCTGTTTGCAGTTCCCGTGTATTGGCTAGTAGGACTCAACCCTTCAGTCGGCGCCTTCGCCTTCTTCGCTTTGGTGGTGTGGCTAATCGTTCTCATGGCAAGTTCTCTCGTGCTCTTCTTGAGCGCGGTGTCACCGGATTTCATCTCGGGGAACTCTCTCATTTGCACTGTCCTTGGAGCCTTCTTCCTCTTCTCTGGATACTTCATTACAAAGGATAGCATCCCAAAGTATTGGATTTTCATGTACTATGTGTCACTATATAGGTACCCTTTGGATGCACTCATCACAAATGAGTATTGGAATAAGAGAAATGAGTGCTTATCATTCTCATCATCTTCTTATTCTAAGTGCTTGACTACTGGGTTTGATGTGTTGAAGAGTAGAGGGCTTGAAAGGGATGAAAGGTGGATCAATGTGGGAATAATGCTTGGATTCTTTATCTTCTATCGTCTGCTTTGTTGGCTTATACTTGCACGAAAGGCCTCCAAGACAACAATATGAAAAGAACCTCAATGAAACTCTGAGATTCGTTAACATTAACATCATTATTACTTATTATCATCATTATTATTTATTTTAGTAGTAATTCTTGTGAAACTGACAAACTAAAGAAGTACTGAATTATATGCCTCAATTATATGATTTTCTTTACTGAATTAACATTGTGAAAGGTAGATATTGGTAGGAATAATTAATTAGGTAATCATAGAGAGTTATATATTGCTTATTTCGGTTTTTATTCGTATTCATTAATTACAGCTGGAATAAATTTATAATAGTAAATGTTATAAGTGTGTAATTCCATATGTTATATATATAGAATCATAAATGTTAAAATAAATAAAACAACTTTAGATTATACTATCTAACATTACTCAAAAGAAAGGAAAAAATTAAGACGCTATATTAGTATCATACTCTTGTTATTCAATAGAGTAATGCTAGAAAATCAATATTAGGAAATCAATGAATAAGTGAACATCTAAAATTGAAAAGGTTATCATCTATATAATATAAAAATTATCATTCATAACTTTTCATTGGCTCCTATTGGTTTCAAGTATAGGTTTTCTATACTTTTTCTATTCGATAATATGATAAAAGTCATAAATCCAATATAAAAAATAATTTAAGTAATCATAGAGAGTTATAACTTGCTTATTTTGATTTTTATATGTATTTAACAATTACCGTTGGAATAAATTTATAATAATAAATCTTATAAGTGTTTAATTACATATGCTATATATATATCAACAGTGCTACCGAACTAATGTTAGAAAATTATTAGGGAGCTAATAACTAAGTTATCTTCCAAAATTTATATGAGTTATTATCCGTAAGTCATATATCCAAGATTAAGTTATTATCCAAAATTTATATGAGTTATCATTCATAATTATATGGTTGCTCCCTATTGGTCATAATATGTTGGCTCCTTAGTCTTTTTTATATGAGCAATGCTAGATAATCAATAAAAATTCAGCCAACAACTTGAATTAGATGTTCTATTTCTTTAGGTTTCGAATGTTCTGTTTTTAAAGTTAGTTGATAAGTACTTTAGGTTTCGGATGTTCTATAACTTTCATTGTGAATTTAATAGTGATTATGAATGCTTTATTTTATCGAATGTTACCTATACTTTTTTTTTTTATATATATATATATATATACTAAATTAAATAAATAATTTTAGAATATACTTTCTAGCATTAAAACTTATACAATTAAAACTATATTGCATTAACAAAAAAATAATAAAATAAAAAACAAATAAAATCATACCGAAACTAAAGAAACCTACTCACCCCAAAATTACATATTAGAATCCTAAACGCTCCTTAGGAAGAACCACCGGAAACTTCCTTCTTCTCCGGCAGCTCCCACTTCCTTTTTCCCCGGCGGAGCGGCACTTCATTCTTCTCTACCGTCGCTTCTGCGCTCGCGCCGAGAAGCTGTCATTGCTCGCCGCTACTGCCAGTGCCTCCCTCCATTTCGTGCCATTGCAGCCTTCTACATGTCACTTTCCATCTTCTGCTCGTAGTCCCGCCGCTGTCACGCACTCACGCTCAACGCTCTCCTGTGTTCTAACTTAACAATCCCAAAACCCCAATCACGCTCCCCTGTTCTAACTTGAAACCAATCAAAGAAACTAATGTATGTTTACCATACCCAGTCCGATGAATACAAATATATCAGTTTTTCAATGGTCTTAACTTTTAAGTTGCTGAAGCAACGGAAGACTGAATGTAAAGCCAATTACGAAACCACAATTCGAAGGAATTATACATCTAATTTAGTGTTTATTCTGAATCAACAGCTTCTCTGTAAAACTTTTCATAAGATTTCAGGAGATTATCATTCCAATTTACAAACCTTGACTAATGAGTAATGATTAATGACACTGAGTAAGCTTCGAATTTATGAAACTAGACCATAACTGATCATTCCATGGACTCGATAATTTTCCACCATCTTCTTAGAAATGGAATTGAAGGGTTCTCTATAATTTTCTAAGCCATCGAAGAGTTAACAGAAATCTGTAAAAGCACAACTAGATTCTAGACATTAATAAATCCTCAAAGACCAAAGTTACTAATATCTCAAGCCAGAATGATTACTATGATTGACAGATTACTTGAGAGTGCCAGTGCTTCAACCTTCAGCAATACACAATCTTCAATTATGCTTACCTATTACCTGATGCATTGGAAAACAAGCAAGGGTACCACAAAAACGAAATCAACAAATTGTTCATACTAATTTCACTAACAATATATTATTTGGACTATATATCTCATCTCATAACACAGGCAAAAATGTTTACTATTCAGTGACCATAAAAAACTTAAGTGATAAGCGATCTGGAAGTTTAATATAAATATTTGACTTCATTGTTTAAAGTATAAATATTATACCTCAAGCTAGAATTCTTGTAAGTAGATGCACAGATGTCTTGTAAGCAGAATTTTACAGAAACATCTTCTTACTATTTTCTTTTTTTTTTCTTTTTTTTTAATATATATTAATTAGCTTGGTTGTCACATGTACTATTATTCTCCTCTTCAGCTAGCTTGCTTTCCATTGGTCTTAATTACTCATTAATAACCTTCTCGCAATGGCTAGTTCAATATTCAAAAGTCAAAACATACCATATAAATATCGGTAATGCTATTTATGTGCTGATGTTTATAATTTATCGTATTATAAATGGAGTAGACGAAGATGTACAATTATGTACGTAAATTAATTCGTAGATTAATTCTATAATTATATATCATCTATTGTGTAAAAATAGTTGATATAGAATCATTTCGTTTGGTTTATCTTTTCTCATGATATTATATATGCACTTGAGAGTGCCTGTCACAATTCTGTTATTTTGTTTTGTCATTTTCTATTTATATTGATATAAACTTGTTCAAAACTATAGAAGAGAAGAATGAACGAAAGAGCTATATTTAAAATTCAAATTTCTTAACATAAACAGATAAATGCACTCTAGACCTATTACTAATAGTCTAATATACATAAATTCTGAATTGAGGGAAACATTTGTGCAGCAAAATTTTATTCTAGTCAATAACTTCTGTTTGTTTTTAAAGTGCTTTGCAGCGAGGCCTTGTCATTATTAAGACAAACATAATCCCTTCTATAGGATTCATTTACAATAGGAAGAGAAGAAAAAATAGTAGTCATAATAAGTATTCCTTTTCTCGTGTATATCTATCTATCTATGCTTTTGTGTAGAATCTATTCGTTTTTGAGTTCTGAAGTCAATTATGATAAGAGTGCAAGTTCAGCCCAAGCCAATAATGATGAATTGAGTTCCACACTAGTTGATGTGTCGATTCTGTTATCAAGCAATGCCCCATAATTCTCGCATAGACGGCGTGCATTGATACCAGGGTTGATACAGAGGCTCACTATTTCACTTATCACTTTGAGGTTGTCATATCTAAAATGTTTCAAATATGAGCACACCACCTATGACATTACTTTAATTTCAAGATAGTCCTTGGCCTGCAGAGGCATCACTTAGCACGTTTAGCATAACCAACTTAGCATAACCAACATAGCCAACGTTTTTAATGTTTCTCAAGGAGGGAAATATAATTGGCTGATAGAATTCTATTTGATGATAGATTTTGCAGTATAAATGAAGGGTTTATCAACCAAAAACCACAGAATTGCTAGTGAATAAACATGGTTTCAATCCTTTGCTTATATATGTTCCTATGGATAAATATATGTTAACTTAGCCTTAAAAGTGATAGAAATTTATGAAATCTCATCCCACTTGGTGCATTGATATGTTTGCTAGTGTATTTCAGGCTTTTAGGGATTAAGAAAGACATATGAAAGGTTAAGGAAGGCATTAGAAGCAAAAAGATCACAAGAGGAAGCTAAGAAGTGAGAAACAAGGCATCGTGCAGTCGCACGGTCCCCTCGTGCGACCTCACGTGTCCCTGGGAGCGTTTTGGGATGTGCCAATAACCGTGCGACCGCATGGACCCACCGCGCGGGTGCAAAGTCAAAGCTGCATTTCTGTGTACCGCGCGACAGCACGATACCATCTGGCAGAATCAAAATTAAGGTTAAAATTGGAATTTCAAGTTTCCGGGCCAGGTCCAAGCCTCTTTGAAGGTCCAACTTCGACTTATATGAGGAAGGAGCTGAAACACAAGACACCAATTTTCATTAGGATCAATTTAGAATTTATAATAGTTTTAAGAAGTTTTTGGAAGAGTTTTCCATCTCTCTCATTTTCTCTCTTCTAGTTCATATTTGTTCTTAAAATTCTTTACCAATTTCCAGCCCTCACTAGCCAAACTCTTAGTTAATTTCGGTGTTTGAATGTTTGTTAATTGATACTCTTGTTTGATTAATTCAATCTTTGCTTATTTCTCTCATCTAGTTCTCTAATTTTCTATTCGAGCATTTATGTTTCTAAGTTCTTATTTTGTTCTTGCTGGAAATTATCTATTGTGATGATCTATTGTCATTTTCTTTGATGATTATTGATGTTTGTTGGTTCTCTTGTTGATCTATTACAATTGCTATATTAGATTGTTCGTTTCTCTTGTTATTCATCATGTTTCCTTATTATGCCCATCATCAAGTGTCTGACGTTTTGTTTCTTATAAGTATGGAGTAGTGTTTTTGTGTCTTGGTCATGGTCATTGGTTGAAGTGTGGATTGATCTTAGCCACTAATCCATAAGGACAAGAATGGGTTAAGACCAGGGTTAAAGCTGTTCAGTTATCGCTAGGCTTTTGCTAGTGATGATTGAGTCCTTAATGAGGTGAACTTGATGGATTATTCAAGTTCCAAGGACCTAGGACCTTTACACTAGTGAGTTGCCTAGGACATTCGGAATGAGTTTAATTCCACCCATTTGACCATTTGACAGATTGGGCTTTGCGCCTTACGTGATAACCATTCATAATTGGGATTAGTGGCGATCATAGAGACACATACTTCAACTCAAGACCAAGCACCCTTATTACTTGCAATACAAGTCATCTCTTATTTTGCTCTTGTTACCAACTCTCACCATTACAACCCCGATATTTTCACAACCAAAAGCGAACATCGATTTTCAATTCCTAGGAAGAACGACCCGAGTTTAATACTCGGTATTTTTAACTGGTTACAAGCTTTATGACACCTTTTCAAAATTTGCACGAAACTCTCATAGTTGGTTCGGAACTATCTGCAACGAGTTCCTGTTTTGAAAATTAAGAAATTCTGAACCGGCCTTGGGGGAGTAGTCATTGGCCAAAAGTGTTCATTGTTTTATTGTTCATCTAGGACTGGATGAAAATATAGGATAAAAGGTTATTAAGGAAAACAAAAATTGAAGTAGCTGTTGATTCAGAATAGACACTAGATTAGAATTAGATGTATAATTCCTTCAGAATTGTGGTTTCGTAATTGGCTTTATATTCAGTCTTCCGTTGCTTCAGCAACTTAAAAGTTAAGACCATTCAAAAACTGATATATTTGTATTCATCGGACTGGGTATGGTAAACATACATTAGTTTGTTTGATTGGTTTCAAGTTAGAACAGGGGAGCTGATGCCCGAAATCCTTGCGGAATTTTGAACTCTCCACCGGCAAGTGTATCGGATCTTATCAAGTAATAAGTAAGTGAGTAGAGTATCGTTCCCACAGAGATTAACGGACTAGGCAACAACGATCAATTGGTTCTTTAATTAGACAACTAAAAAATCAAAGAGGTGGTGAATCTAGACCTAGCAAGATCAACTAAAATCATGCAAATCTCACAAAATCTCACTAAATTGACACAATACTAAATCTTGACAGCAAACTAAAATCAATGAGAATGATAATAATAATGAGGACAAGCCAAGGAATTAGAGATATTCACCCAAACAAAACCCTAATTCAATTAATCACTTTCTTTTCATGCAAGTAATCATCAAATCCCAATGAACCTTAATTAACTAAACCATAATCTCTTAGTGATTTAGTTTCTCTAATCCTAATTAATTATCAATCTCTTGATTAACTAACTAAGATAGAGGTGAGGATTAAATCTGGTTCAATCATGTGAATTACAAGAGAGATCACAGATTAGTTTTATGTCACTTACTTAATCTAATTAACCCTAATTGAGATTCACAAAAAACAATTGCACAATTAACCAATTCTTTATCTTTAAGTTACTAGAAAATCATGAAGCTCAATTCTCAGACACGATCAACTTTAAGTTCCTCTTGAAATCAATAAAATTGAAAGCCAGAAACAAGATTACCTCTCTGCTTGATCAAGTTCCTGAAACTGAAGAGCAAAGAGTTGAACTTTGATTGATGAAACTTGCAGTAGAAGAAAACGTAAAATCAAATTAAATATCCATGCTTGGGATGAACAGAACCCTTATCCCTGGCTTTGTAAGCGTTTAGCTACTCATGGTGTTGAGCAACACAACAGAGAAGAAAAGAGAAGACATAACCCTAATCCTAATTCTATGTAGTGAAAACGTGATAGAGAAACAAAATAGAAAAATCAAAGTCTGATCCAAAAGTGTTCGTAAATTCACTAAGACTCACTATATATACTAACTACTAATCCTAAACCTAGAGGAATTACAATTACTGAATGTAGGGAAAACTCTGCAAATCATAGGCTTAAGGCTTGTGAACCACGTTTGGGCCAAGTATGGAACTTGGTCCAAACGTGGCCTTGCTTTGGCTTGGGGTGAGCTTGGTGCCTTGAGAATGGGTTGATGCATGAGCATCATTGTAGATATATTCTCCTAATTCATGTTGTATTCTTCATCTAATTAACTTAGAATCATGATAAAATTGGCAAAAATAGGATAATATGTTAGTACATGTTTAATTATGAGAAAACATTGGTACTTTGAGTATTTTATTGTTAAATTACAGGAAAAATGGATAAAGAAAGCTTGAGGAGCAAGAAACGGAGTTTTGGAGCATTTCTGACCAGAGCCCCACGCCTAGACGTCCAAGTCAGAAGCTGAGGCCAAACAACCCACGCCTAGGCGTGGAAGCCAATGCCTAGGCGTGGCCAAGCATCCCAAGCTCAAAGTCTAGGCGCCACACCAACGCCTAGGCATCCCTTGAACATCCAAGACCAACTTCATCACTTAGACATCACTAGATCATACTTTTCATTCATAGAGTTTTAGTAGAGAATTCATCCTTAGTTTCTCTCTAGTTTTTAGTTGTAGTTTTCTTTGAAGTTTTCCATCTAGGCTTGTAACTTTCATATTTCAATTTAGTAAAGAAGCAATTCAGTTTTCTACCTTCTCTTGTTTGAAGATTCTATCTTTTCTATACTTTCTTTGAAGTTCTTTGAATGTTCATGCATTCAAGAACAACCTTCATACATTTCTTGAAGTCATTCATCATCATGAGTGACTAAACTCACTTGAAGATTAAGGAGGGGGAGCTCTATTCTATCAAGCCAATGGATTAATCCAATAATATATTCAAATCTGCAAGTTCTACTAATATTCAAAGGATTCTTCTTGTTCATCAATTCAAGGATCAA
>JASCZI010212241.1:7818-18010 GCA_036250425.1 Stylosanthes scabra
TTGCATATTGTATATGTTACTTTTTTTCTTGTTTACTTGTGACTAATATATTTGTTTACCATAGAAAGATATGATTGTCACTAATTAAAATCAAGTAAATATTCTATCAACTTAGAACAATATTGTATTGTATTCAATATTTGTATAGGTATGAAGCAGCACTTGGACCTATTGATGGGAAGACAGAATCAAGGTCACCAAGGGATGATGATGGCCATGGAAGTCATACCTTAACTACGGCAGGAGGATCACCAGTCCAAGGAGCAAGCCTTTTCGGCTTGGCTTCAGGGACAGCAAGAGGGATGGCTCCACAAGCTCGTGTGGCGGCTTACAAGGTATGCTGGCTTGGTGGATGCTTCTCTTCTGACATAGCCGCTGGAATCGACAAGGCCATAGAAGATGGTGTCAATGTCCTATCCATGTCTATTGGGGGAACTTCAATGGACTACTACAGAGATATCATTGCCATTGGTGCTTTCACAGCCACATCCCATGGAATTCTTGTTTCCACTTCAGCAGGTAATGGAGGGCCTAGTCCAGGAAGCTTGTCTAATGTAGCACCATGGATAACCACCGTGGGAGCCGGTACCATAGACCGCGATTTTCCGGCCTATATCAACCTTGGAAACGGGAAGACACATACTGGGGCCTCACTTTACAGTGGAAAATCTTTATCTGATTCTCCAATACCACTTGTTTATGCTGGTAATGTAAGCAATTCATCAGTGGGATACCTTTGCATACCAGAAAGCTTGATTCCCTCAAAAGTTGCTGGCAAAATCGTGATATGCGAAAGAGGAGGAACTCCAAGGGTGGAAAAGGGTCTAGTTGTGAAGAAAGCTGGAGGCCTTGGGATGATCTTAACAAACAGTGAAGAATATGGTGAAGAGCTTGTTGCTGATCCCCATCTCCTCCCTGCAGCATCATTAGGCCAAAAATCCAGTGAGGCTGTAAAAAGCTATGCTTTCTCCTCTCCAAATCCCACAGCTACAATTACTTTTGTAGGCACTCAGTTGCAAGTTCAACCGTCTCCGGTGGTGGCAGCATTCAGCTCTAGAGGGCCAAATTTTCTCACACCAAAGATACTCAAACCAGACCTTATAGCTCCCGGAGTTAACATCATTGCTGGGTGGACTGGAGCAGTGGGACCGACTGGTTTGACAGTTGATACTAGGCATGTGAACTTTAACATAATCTCGGGTACATCCATGTCATGCCCTCATATAAGTGGTTTAGCTGCTATCATCAAGGGAGCGCACCCGGAATGGAGCCCGGCCGCCATAAGGTCTGCACTCATGACCACAGCCTATAGAGCGTACAAAACTGGGAAAACAATTGAAGATATTGCTACCGGACAACCAGCAACACCCTTTGATTATGGTGCTGGACATGTGGATCCAGTGGCAGCTCTTGATCCTGGTCTTGTCTATGATGCAAACATAGATGACTACCTTAGCTTCTTCTGTGCCTTGAATTACACTCAATTCCAAATTAAGCTTGCGGCGAGAAGAGACTTTACTTGCGATTCAAGGAAGAACTACAGGGTGGAAGACTTCAACTACCCCTCTTTTGCAGTTCCCTTGGAAACAGCTTCAGGAATCGGAGGAGGTTCCAATGCACCCACCTCCGTCCAATACAAAAGAATTCTAACTAATGTGGGGAGTGGAGGAACATATAAAGCTTCAGTGTCATCCCTTTCTCCCTCGGTGAAAATCGTGGTTGAACCGGAGACACTTAGCTTCACTCAATTGTACGAGAAGAAGAGCTACACGGTGACATTTACATCTCCTTCGATGCCTTCCGGCACAAATAGCTTTGCTTATCTGGAATGGTCAGATGGAAACCATAAGGTTGTTAGTCCAATAGCAATCAGCTGGATATGACCAAGATTTTTTAAAGGATCCTAACTCATAGATTCTGAAATTTCAGCAAAATCTAGCTGAAAGGGTTCACATAAACTAAGGACCACTCTTGTATTTTAATGCTTGGTTGTTTTGTTTCTATTCTATTGGATGGAGTTTCAGTGGGGAAGACTTAGTAAGGAATAATTGTACATAGAGGGAAGAAGAAAAAAGGGTAATGGCATATTCTGTACAATAATGGTTTGAATTGTTTATTATATATCTTCTCATCTTAATTGATTGATCACCACACTTCAATTCTAAGAAATCTAAAGTAAATGAAATCAATCTATAATAATGATTTCGTATACCTCTTTGTTACAACAACTTTGAATCTTTGAATTGTTCATCATATCTTCTCAAATTATTGGTGGATCACATAAATCTCAATCTACATTACCATATTGCTACACAATTCAATGATTTAACCCTGTTAATTTCTATGTGATACAATAAGTAATCAATCAACTAAGTTATGCATGTTTAATTAATAATAATAATAAAATGTAGCAATCAGTGTGAGTGATTCCAGTAGGGTTAATAGAACTAAGAATTCAGAAACAAAATTTCTATAGTTTTACCAGCAAAACGTTGTCGTTTAGCTCGGAATATGATTCCTGGTGATGACTTGATTGCGAGGTCTTGGAGGCGTGGCTGGTTTCATTGTCTCTGGAGAAACGATATCGTTGCGGTAACAGGAGAGCTAGATGAAGAAGATGACCTCTATTATTTATTTTTTATTTATTTATTTTAAAGAAAAACACAAAAAAAAAAATATGATTTTATATTTTTATTGTTTATTTTTATAAAAATTTAAATAATAAAAAATAATAAAAATTCAGTCATCAATATTAACTAATAACTTAAATTTGATGTTTTATTTCTTTAAATCTGATGATGAATGTTTTATAAACAATAGTTATAAATAGTTTATAACTATTAATTTATAAAAAAATATAAGTAACTAATATTTTTATAACCAACAATTTAACTAGCAAAAAATAAAGCATTCATAACCTTGTTTATAAAATATCTCTGAAAATAAAACATGCAATTAAAATTTTTTTGTTAAGGTAACCTAACATTATTGTTTTTATTTTTAATTTTTTTTATAAAATTTTGTTTGTACAATATTTTTATTTTCTTTCTAACAATTTTATGATAAAAATGACCGCTTTTAGTGTTTTGTTCGTTGGTTTAATTTTTTAATTTTTTTTAGATACAGCTTCCCGTAGGCCTTAGTAGTGTTCCTACGATTCAGTGTGATTCTTCATTCTTCTTCTTTTTCTGCGCTAGCTAAGCTTTCTTCTTCTTCTTCTTTGTTGGACCCATCCATCAACGACTTCTATCTTAATTATAACATGTCAGATTTGTCCCACCACCGCCACAATCTTCCATCTTAACTACCGTTCACGATCCCGATCCCGATCTGACTCTATCGGATCGGGTTGCTTGCTCAGCCGCCGTTAGCCACCGTCCACGGTTGCCGCATGTTCCCTCTCCGTCTGGTGAGCTCTCCTTCTTCATCTAAACCTGTTTCTTTTTTTCTTTTCCCCATCAACTCATTTTCTCAAATGTTAGTTTAGGTCTGAATCCGTGGGAATGTGCATTGTGGTTAGAGACGATGTTTAATCAAAGTTAGTTTAGCTGTAGATGTAGTAGGCTTTGAATTGAATTCGAATCCAAGGGATAATTAGCATTGTCATTAGGGAATACTGAGAATGGACTCTTTTATGGCTGCAAAATCAAGGTTATGCTTGATTGTATTGAAATTTGTCGAGCTGAGTTGTGTGCTGCACGAAATTGGGGATCCATTTGTGCTTGTATTTGTATTTGGAAATTTGGATTGTGGTGTGTTACTGATCATTTGTGATTTACCTGAATACTTGTTATTGATTTGTACTCAAACTTTTGTTCATATTTAATATATATTTTTCTTTAAATTTAATTTGTATGCACTCTATGTGTAGAATTTGAAGACCTTGTCTATTCTGTCATTTCTCTTTTTTGCTTTAACTAACAATAATCTTTGTTGGTTTCCCTTTTACTTCTTCTCTCAAAAAGTACTATTGAAAACCTAAAGCAAGCAGTGAAGAATTATTAGTGCACAGACGAATATGGCTGATGTAACTCCAAGCTCAGTGGTGGTATGCATTCCCTTTCGTTACCTCTTAGCATCTGCAATCAGTCAGTGCCTTTTATTTATTTATTTATTTATTTATTTCCAATCAATGTTTGGTGTGTTGTGTAGAGCCCCGCGAGTACATTTGATTTGGGAGCGTTTGTTGGAGACTTAAATGTTGAAGAGGATCTAGGAAGGTTAGATTATTTTTCTTGTTACTAATATCGGTTTCATTTGTTTAATCCTTTGAACTTCGACTTTATAGTATTCAAAATTTATTGATTCTGTTTTTGGGTTGTTGTTGTTGCAGCGATGATGTATCGCTGGAAGGGCTTCAACAGGAGCTTGAAGAATGTAAGAATGATGAAGTGAGTTAACCATTATTGCTGTTCTTTGATGGAAACTCTATTAATTTAGAATTAGATGATGTTCAAAGAGCCTAATATATTGCTCCTTTTTTATTTAATCTTTTGTAACCATGATGGTTTGTTTATTTGGATCTGCTATGTTCTTTTTATATGCACCATTGTTGATATTCCAATGCTTGTTCCTAGTCACTATACAACTATGACAAAAAAACATTTTCTCTCTTCATGGGTTGGTTACATGGATGAAGGTGGTATAGGATAATGATCTCTTTCTTTAAAAAAAAGGAAAAATAAATAATTAAACAAATGAGTAAAACAATACAAAGAATGCTTCAAATGGGTGGCTACAATTTACTGCTCTTTTTCTGAATGAGGATTGCAATTATGCTATGGTTTTAGCACACCCATTCGGTGTCAATAATCACATAAGTTCTTCATATTTCTGGTTTTCTTTGCCTTTGAAATGTCCTCTCAGTTAGACATCCATATGAAGTTATTAACTTGTTTTCGTTGATGTAGGTTGTTGCAAACATACTATCCAAAGGCACAAAACTTAGGGATTATACAAAAGGAGTTGAAAACGATTTGCGCAAAGTTGAATTGGATTCAATTCAGGTTTGCTTGTCTGGATTTGACAATTAGTGTGCCTGTAATTCTTTTAGATTTGACAATCATTATCATTATCATTCTTTTCGGTTGGAGAACTAACCTTACATGTAGGCTTGGCGTTATGGAGAATGGAGATCATATCTCTATGGCCTAGATCCTAAAAGAATGATAATGATGTTTCTGCTATTCCTAGTAGAATGCTTTATTTAACTATTTTGAAGTAACCAAGTAATTTTGTGAATTCTTGCTCCTGTGGTGTTTTTGGTGCAAGAAAGCTTTTATACTTCATATCTAGCATTTGTTCCTTGACATAGTGAAGCATTCTGAATAATTGCTTCAGCATCATTATAGAATGCTTCTGCATCATGTTGTTCCCATTTCCCAATATTAATCTTATTTAGTTCCTGGTTCCATGGTTGCTGAGAATTTACTAATCAATTAGTTTTCAAACTGATTTGTTTGTCACAGGATTATATTAAAGAAAGCGATAATTTAGTCTCTCTTCATGATCAAATTCGTGATTGCGATAGTATTTTGTCACATATGGAAACTCTTCTAAGTGGGTTTCAGGTGTGTTGCTCGACCCTTTAAGCAATTTAGAAACTTACTGTATTATTTTGGATACATGTGACAGAATCTATTTTATGAGTAAATGCAGTTGGTAAACAGTTTGATTTCACCCGTATGGCAGTTGCATTAATATAGAGGGATCATCTCTGTTATCTTGCTTATCTTAATTTTTTGTTCTATTAATGGACTGCTCTATATAATCATGATGATTATCTACAAAAGTCTTTGAGCATATAATGGCAAAGAAATAACGAAATCCGATATGGAACCAGAGTTCAACAAATTGGCTAAGTGCCAGCAGCCCTGCAATAATCTGGAGAACTTATTCAACTGTTTGAAGTACATGCTCTGGATATTGAATGTTAAATAATGAAATATTTTTTGTGCTTTTTATTCAGGTTGAGATTGGTTCCATTAGTTCAGACATTAAGATTTTACAGGAGAAGTCTATGGATATGGGCTTGCGCCTGAAGAATCGCAAGGTATGGCCATTTTAATTAAAATACTCCCACTGTTTCTAGTTAATGATCCACTTTTAAAATTTTATTTTCCCACAGATAGTTAGTTCACTTAGGAAATCAAATGTAACATTAATTATTTTTTCAAGTCATGCCCCCTAAAAAAACGAATGAAAGAGAATAAATTAGTAAAGTAATTAAAGAGAGTAATTATTTGTATCAAGGATAATTTTGTGGGATACTTTTTAATTTTCTATCATTTTCTTAATCCAATTGAACATTTAAAAGTGGGCAGCTAATGAAAAACCGAGGGAGTAAACAAGATTCAAAAGGTGTTAAATTGTTTGTAACATCCTTTCGCCTTTGCTTAAATACAAGGGGAAAAATGACGAGCATTATGCTCCTAACTCTCATGTTGTTGTGGGAGGAAAACTGCATCAAAAGGCTATTTATATTAACATTTTGACAAGTTTTGTATGTAGTAAAAGATTTTTTCTCTCTCCCTAAAGGTGGCTGAATCCAAATTGGCTAAGTTTGTGGAGGACATTATTGTCCCACCAAGGATGGTGGACATTCTTGTTGATGGAGAGGTATTTATGCTTTTTCATACTCTTTTCTCCAGTGATGTTGTCTTAATTGTTTTTGACGGCATGCTATATACATTTAATCTTTTCCAGCAGTATTGTTTCCATCTATCTTCTACATCAATGAATGCTGTCAGTTCTCTAGGCTTTGAAACAAGGGTTTGATTGAGTATTTCTCATATATTTTGATAGTGACTTTATTTCTTTAGTAAATGCGTAAAAATGGAAATATATGTTATATTGACATTGAAGCAGCTGGTGGATTCTTAACTATGTTTTGTTTATTAGTTTTGACTTATATATGTCCTTTAAAAACAATTATTCTTTTGCATTTGAGAATATGTACCCTAGGTTGACAGTTTATTGTTGCTGAACAGATGTCTCTTTCTTTGACATTTTAGCCTTTAATATCTTTTAGCCATTGCTTTGTATGTGCCTATTGATTAGCATACTCGTGTTCTATCCTTTCACTCCCTTTTGGTTACTCTTTTCCCCTTTCCTTTGGTAATCTTGTGGGCTTTTTCCAGGTCAATGAGGAATATCTGAGAACTCTTGAGACTCTGAGTAAGAAACTAAAGTTTGTAGAAGTGGATCCCATGGTTAAAGCTTCAAAAGCTCTAAAAGATGTTCAACCTGAGCTTGAGAAACTCCGGCAGAAAACAGTTTCTAAGGTTGTCAACACCTGTAAAAGTATTAGCATGACCTTTTCTTTCTATAATAAAATATCTTGGATATTTTATTTTTATTTGGAAAATTAGTTATTGGATAAACAATTTTATTTATCATAGCTATCCATACATCTGCAGGTGTTTGACTTCATTGTTCAGAAACTCTATGCGTTGAGAAAACCCAAAACAAATATTCAAATACTTCAACAAAATGTCCTTTTAAAGTACAAGTGAGTTTCTTTTAATTGTTGAACACAGTAATTTGATATGATGATAACTGATAAGCTATAATCTCAAAAAGTCAATTTTATCTACAAGCTGTTCATCTCATGGAATGTTATTAATGTATAAACATTCAAGAATATTTGTTTGTTGTGATAAGGGGCACATAACTTGGGCCAATCATAATGGGTCTAATTTTAATTGCTGAAGCATTAGTGACAGAGAGAATGTAATTGGAGTTACAGAATGTGTATGTACGATAGTATGTGTAGTCATGTGACTACTTTATAATGAAGGAATATCAGAAAATTAGTTGACAAATCGTTTTAGTTACTTTGTGAGCTTTGGATTTTGCTTTGAATCTGACAAATCGAAATTAAAAGTGTAGGTATGTCATTACCTTCCTCAAGGAACATGGCAAGGAAATATATAATGAAGTTCGAGCAGCTTATGTTGATACAATGAACAAGGTAACTCTTAGAATCAGTGTTATAATTGGGATTTTGATTGATTTATAATTTTTCCTTATGTCTACAATATTGATGTTGCTATTAGGAGTTGACTATGCATTTGGTTGCTCTTAATGTAATTATCTTTAACTTTGTAGTTTGTTTGTTTCTTGAAAAAACTTTCTCAAAACCTAGTGAACTTTTTCACATCAATACAGCAGCCCTTACATCATGGGAAAAATCTTTCTTTCTTTCCCCCCCCTTTTTTTTTTCCATTTTTTTGGGGGTTTCAATAGGTATACCATTTTAAATAAATTCAAGCTCCGTATAAAGTTTAAAACTCTGGTATCTGTTGATGAAAAGTTTGTTTTCTATATGATTATTTATTCAACCAAATCTAGATTTAATAGTGTTCACACCAGAATTAAATCTCTCCCCCTTCCCCCAACCAGTTCCCGCTGAATGGGGTGTAAAGTGATGCATGAATATTGATAGCATGTGAGATGTCAGGCATCTCTGTGTTGGCCTGCCATATTCTGGGAACTGCTGTCTGGAAGCTGTTACTTGGTTTCTGTGCTGGTTACTATATTTCTGGCCTAGTCCTTTAAATGCTCACTTAAACTTTGGAAGATTGTTGTTTGGATTTTTGTGAGGCTGTGAGCTCAGTGGTCTGATTACTGATCCGTGCTACATTTGTGAATTATCAACTTTTAGTGGTTACTCCAATAATGTGCATGTAGAGTAGACTGATTTTAAAGGGAAACTCTAATGTTGCTATATTTTTGTAGGTTCTCAGTGCTCATTTCCGTGCTTATATACAAGCTTTGGAGAAACTACAGTTGGATATAGCCACAGCGGAGGATTTAATTGGTGTAGAGACCAGAAGCAGTGGTCTTTTCACAAGAGCAAGAGAACCACTAAAGAATCGGTCTGCTGTTTTTGCTCTTGGGGACAGGATCAATATAATAAAGGTATAACTCAATCTAGTAAAAGTGATAAAACCATGTAGAATATTCATTTTCTGAATTCTTAGTCGACTAAGATATTCATCAACTAAGTTCTGTTGAAAACTGCCGGGAGGAGGATTCTTTTTCTTTATTGGGCTATTATATTTCTTTGGGTTCTATGGAAGCTGTTGTTGGTTTTATGAAGCACTGTAACTTGATTTGATTTAAAAAATAAAAAAAGAGGGAAATTCTTCTAAGGAAGTATTTGCTATACTTTTATAGCGATATTTAGTTTCTCCTAGGCTTTGGTATGATTACTAGGAATGTGTGTCACTAGATGACTCTGATCTCCACGGCTTGTACAAACTTCAGATTACTGCCTAAGATTTGACATTATTATATTGTTCACGTTTTTACCAGGGAGTTGAGGAGCCTGCTTTGATTCCTCATATTGCTGAAGCTAGTTCTCTTAAATATCCATATGAGGTGCTGTTCAGGAGCTTGCAGAAGCTGCTTATGGATACGGCTACTTCAGAGTACACTACAGTTTTCTGTACCTCTAAAATTCAATAAATTGTCATAAAATATTAGCGTGCGTAAAACTTCTGGTGAAATCCATGTTTGACATTATCTTCTTTTGTCTACAGGTATAATTTCTGTGAAGATTTCTTTGGAGAAGAAAATGTATTTTACGAAATTTTTTCAGGTATCTGAATTCATTAATAGTGTTTTAACAACAGTACTCAAATTATACAGAAGATCATTATTTTAATAACACCAATGAGCTGCAATGCTTGGCAAAATTAAATAATGTAGCATTAAAAATTCTACTGATGTGTTAGGGATGAAAAATTTAAGCTCATATGTTTGCATATGATTTTATTTGAAGTGCTGAAACAATTAACTTAAAGTGAAATCATTAGCATATAATATGGTAACTATATTTGTCATCTAGTGATTTAACGAAGGAAAGGGTTGTTAATGAGTACCTATAATGACTTCCCATGTTCTGAACGTTTTCACCACTAGTTATTTTTTTACTATGTGGTATATGCACACATCAAACAAACAATATTGTTTTCAGTGGGGATATTTTTTTCACTTTCAGCCACTGATTCAGGTTCTAAGTGCACTATTTTGTTTGCTCTTTGGTACTGTCAGGTCCTTTTGGTGTCATCGATGAGCACGTCAATACAATTCTTCCAAACTGCTATGATGCTATAGGATTAATGCTTATGATTCTTATAATTCGGCAGCATCAGGTAATGTTCAACTTGTAGCATTCTGGTTCTGT
>JASCZI010212245.1:3712-21773 GCA_036250425.1 Stylosanthes scabra
ATCGAAGCCCATGAGCTGAGATATTCCCGGTGAGACGTTTCCAACCCAAGTCTTTGATTTTAGTTAGAAATCAATGGTGTTTGAGTGGAGTTTTGTTGTTTGCATGCTTGTTTATTGTATTATAGATGATGGTTGATGGAGAATGGGGGTTGGTGTGACCAAATTGCGGTCGGGAATGATGAATAAGTGTGCTTGGATGCTCGATGGCGCGAAGAAAAATCGCGTGTATGCATTGAGCTTGGCGTCCAGGTACGGATTTAGATTCATTTACTACAACATTTAAACTAGTATGAACACCTAGGCTAGTTAGACCTAGGATGGCTTGATAGTGAAATTAAAGTGAAATGAAGTTAGGAAAGATTATGAATGTATGTGAATTATGTGCTGTTGTGATGATTGATGATAAGAATTAATATGATGAATGCTGACATAGTTTGATGAATGATGATAAATGATGATTTATGATTAAGGATGATGAATGAGATGATTGAGAAGGATGAGAATGACGAGGATGTTGATGATGATGGTAATATGATGATTGTAATGGGGAATTGAGGTTTTAAATTGGAAAGTTGTGGAATAGGAAGTGAAATAATGATTTTTGGGACCAATGGGTTGTTTTGTGAATTGAAACCTTGTTATTTTCATGGGAATGGAATTGATTTTAAGTGTACCAGGTTATTTGAAGAATGGGTTTGGGAAAATGTTGATGAATTTCGTGTTTTTCTGTAGTTTCTGCCCTTTTGAATCGATTCGCTTGTGACCGAGTCGATTTGCTGTACCAAAATGTTTTGAAGATTTGAAATCTTTAACCAGCGAGTCGACTCTATACATCGTCGAATCGATTCGTTTTTGTCCAGAAAGATTTAGAACGACTTTTGAATCGATTCTCTCTTGGCTGAAGTCGACTCGAGTAATGTTTTGCAAACTCCAAATTTCTTTAAGTGTATCGAGTCGATTCTAGTGAGGGAGGAATCGATTCGTATTTTGGCAGAAACGAACTGTGGACTTTTCAAATCGATTTAGGGTACCTTGCGAGTCGATTCGATTTCTTTGACTAAAGATGACAAGATTTCTTAAGTACAAAGAATCGACTCGAGTAACCGTGGAATCGATTCAGAGTCCTTTCAAACGTTTTACAAGGTTTTGCTAAGGGATTCGAGTCGACTCGGACCATTCCTGAATCGATTCGAAATCCCCCAGAGACCAATGGTCCTGTGCCAAGCCACAAGGAATCGATTCGCTCCATTCCAGAGCCGAATCGATTCTGGAATGGAGCGAATCGATTCGGCTCTTACTAAAAATCAAGAAAAGATGTTTAACTAGTACAATTTCAAACGGTTTTCGAATTCTATAATATTTAGTAGTAGATGAGCGTCCGTAGTACTTCGATATTAGTTAAACATGACCGCGGCATGGCTAGCTGATATTGGGGTGTTACAATTTCTTTTCTAATACTTAATGTAAAAAGTATATTATTTATTTAATGGTAAAATTTATTAAAATTAATGTGACATTCCTAATTTTAAAATCAACGTAAATTAAACACGATTAGGGGTTAATTGAAATAAAATCGGTACACACTATATTGGGTTGACCCAACTGGATCAAGTGAGTGAGGTGGGTCAAAAGGACCCAACACCCACTCACTCACCCACACAACAACAAAACACACGACAACAACAACATCAAACACTCTCATCTCTCTCTTTTCACTCTCACTCACAAAGAGCACCACCAACACTCACCTTCTAACCACCATAACTCACTCACCGGAGCTCCGATCACCGCACCGTCACCGGCTACGCGAAGCTCTCGTCCCCATCTTCGTTTCTATGGTACAGTTAAGGTATGGGTATCATTAGTTGTAGCTACATTCTCCTTCTTCTCCATTTATTGGGTATTGAGTTGGGTTTTTGTGAATTCCATAGAAATTCCATGAAATAGGAGACACTAGGCATAGATTGAAGCCAAGGAGGTACAATTGAGCTAGTGGGATTGAAGGATTTGAGTGAGGAAGCTTAGGGTTCATAGCATTTGGAGGTCTACAAGAGGTACGGAGTAGGATTCCTTAGTTTAAAGCTTGTATCTATGTGATTTCTTGAGTTGTTTGTTGAATTATGTGCTTGATTGTGATTTTGACATCTTAATGTATGCTTGCATGTGATTGAGAATGATATATTGTGTTTAAAACCATGAATTGAGTAGTTAGGAAGTGGAATTGATGGGATTGATGTGTGGAATGGTGTAAAGAGGTGATATATGAGGAATGGTAAGTGATATCAAATTGGTAGAGGATGAGGAGTTGAAATGGTAAGGGAATTGGTTGGATTTTGACTGAAAATGCAGGTTTCTGTCACGAAGGAATCGATTCGAGTGGTATTGAGTCGACTCGCTGGACCTAAACTCTTCAAAATCTTCGAATTTCATAACCAGCGAGCCGATTCGGTTCATCCTCGAACCGATTCAATTTTGGACAGGATCCCAAGTTTGAACCTTAAATCGATTCATCTTGGAGTCGAGTCGACTCGGATGAAAATTTCAGAAAAACGAAGGATTTGCTAAGTGTTTCTAGTTGACTCGGGTCTGGGCCGAACCGATTCATTTTTGGACAGAGAGTAAAAGGCTTCTCTTAAATCGATTCGCATTTCCTTCGAGCCGATTCTCAGAAAAGGTTTTCTCAAGAGACAATTGACTAAGAACACAGAATCGACTCGACGTGAGGGTGAAATCAATTCGTTTTTGGACAGTGACTAAACTTGATTTCTTAAATCGATTCGCTACATTGGCGAGTCGACTCGAGCTTTCAAACTTAGAAAATTTAGAAAGTTTCATTCAAAGCGAGTCGACTCGGTTAGGAAGGGAATCGATTCGAAGCCCTTTTGCACGTTTTTCACAGAACTTGAATATGAGGCCCAAGTCGATTCGGGAGGCACTCGAATCGATTCAGACCTTCTTAAAATTTTAAAACAATGATTCTGAAAGGGAGTATAAGGTGATCCACTTCCTAAACTACTCAATCGTTTTCAATACAAAAATTATAACCGTGAGCCTAGGTCTAAGAGGGGTCAAGAGGACTAGAGCTCGGCTTACAGCAACAGCGGACCATCGGGAGTAGTAAGTGTCTGTGGGGCCTTTGCTTCCACGTGGGGCAAAGGTTAACGTCGCGGCTTACGGTAGCGGCAGGGGGGCCTCCTGCCAACGTCCCGGCTACCAACCTATGTTATAGTCATGAAAAGAGAAGGGAACCCCCATATATTATTATGAGATGAGAAAGATCGTAAACGATCGGGGCCGGCTGATTAGTCCTCGGGGAAGTACAAACGATGGTCATCTAGTGCTAGTTCTGGATCAGTCGGGATTGGCTATGATAACCGACCGGGTGAGCTCATCTTAGCCTGCAGGAATTAGGCATACATCATTTGCATATTGTGTGACATTGATTTGGTGTGCCTATTTGACATATATATTCTCTTGATGTTAATTGTGTAATTGACTACTTGATCTACTTGTTCTTCTTGTATATTTTCTATATAACGACCCTTGAGATTAGGTAGATATTAGAGTTAAGCTTTGGGCGCTTGTTCCATACTGGGAACCCCATGAATTTGTGGTTCTCATTCCGTTGTTGTCGAAATATTTCAGATGCAGGTGGCGATTAACATTTCGGTTCGCTTGGCTAGAGTTATGGAGGGCTTGGGCTTTAGCTTATCTTGCTTATATCTAGTGTTTAGTTAGAAAGTGCTTTTGATGTATGTGTAACCATGAGAATAGAGAAGAATAGCTTGTATTTTGATGACACTTGTGGGTGTGTATTTGGATTAGGTATCTTTACTTTGCTTGGTTAACGCTGCGCTACTCTATAACACGTAATTATTATCATGATGTTTGAATTGGCTCCTAGATATGTCTTTCTCCTATTCCTTTAGAGTATTGTCTTAGTTTTCCTTGCGTATCAATTGTGTAAATACCTTGAGTTCGTTCCACCGACTCAGACTTAAGCTGTGTGTTGAAAGCTCAGGGTGTTACAATTAATAACTAATTACAATAATATTTAATTTATCAATAATTATAAGGTTAATTATTCTAATTTTTTAATAATTATATTAATTCTTTATTATATATATATATATATATATATTATATATATATATATATAAAATATTTATTTACAATTCATAAATGTCTATTTTAAAATAAATTACTTTAATCAATTATATTAAAATGATAAACGTTTCCCGTGTATTGCACGGGTACATACACTATACACTAGTATCATTCTGTAAATTATCATTAGTGTAAGGCTTGACTGTGTGAGTACAAAAACAAATCAAATTCGCCAGTAACTCATTTTGTACACCGTTGTTGGATGGTGGGGGCGAATTAAGCCTAAAGGAAATGACACCTTGAAGATTGCGCAATATCATTATCAATTCCTTTTATTGTATTCTTCTTCATCAATCCCAAGTCATCCCTGAAGTCACAGACTATCTTTGATTCTTGCATTCTTGGCCTCTGATTATATACTTGGCTGCATAGTCTTTGTATGAATTTCTTCTCTTTTGTTAACATGAATCCCTGAAAATCAACTCTGACACCACTTCAAGATAGTTGTTAGCTTAAATATATTACGATTAATATGCACTAATAATAACATTATTCATTGAACTTATCAATAAAAATAGTGAAAAGCTACTAAAGATGCCATGGCATCAATTACGCATTCCATGGGAAAATGAATGAATAATGAACTGTAAAAGTGAATTTTGTTGCCAAAAATAACGTTGAGATATTATTTGGCAAAACTTTATCAGCTAATAGAACTGAAATTTTATTGAATTGTTCAAAATACTTAGTAGCTTGAAGGTCTCTGGTTAATACCAACGGCATAACAAGAGCCAGCTTTTAACACAATGACATAATAAAATTGATCCTTGATCTCGCTGTATAGGGAAATTAATAACCAAACCTCACTCACATCTTATTACATCAACATATATGTGATCAAACTAATAAAGTGCAACACAAAGGAATTAATATTGCGAAAAAATAGAGAAGATTGCAGGTAGCCAGGTAGCATCATCATAGCATGAAGATGAGATAGATGCATGTTAATTTCAAATGGTAGGAGGGGCTACAGCACTGACGAGAAACGCCTCATCCATAGTTTCGTCATGACAGCACTGGAACGTAGTCAGCATGTGCATGTAGCGGCGACACTCAGGGCACCTCAGCTTCTCCGGGATCCTTCCCATTGTGTGCGAGAACTCAAACCTACAGCAAGGGTTATCCACTGCATGGAGCTTCCCATAGTGGTTACGAAAACCTGGCTCAAATCCATCCCTCTCGGCATGCACCCTCCAAATGTCCTCATATTCCATCAGAGTTTGCAACCCTGTTGTGGCATGTCCATTGACTATGATGCGAGATCCTCTTGCCAGAACAATCCACCCGCCTAGCTTGTCATAGCTTAGAAGCTTTTTCACTTCTTGCATCACGAGATCAGTGTCGTCGTCGGCTTGCTTCAGCTGGATCTTGGAGAAGAGCATGCTCTCAAGTCGAGTCCAGAAGAACCATATCATGCTGTGCTCTTGCCAGCTATGAGTTGGCAGCTTCTCTCGAGTTATGGTGTCCAACACTTTCTGCACTTGCTCCCTTTTGTTGCTCTTCCCAACATATACCATCTCTAGGTTAATTTGGGAGGCCAATGCAACCTTGCGGGCTTCCCTCACAAATTTTCTAACCCAGTCAGGGTCATTCCCTCCATATAAGAAGATGAATTTATCATCCTTGATCTGTTCAAATACGAAAGATCGAAGCATATTGGTTTGCAGAAAGTTTTTCATAGAAAATAAAGATGTTTCTAGGACAGAATAAAATGATATGATCAACTTACTCTTGCAAGGGTCCAAAAGTATACCATATCACATTATAGTAAATAAGTTATGAAAGACATTGCAATCAGAACAATATATAAAACAAGCTCTAGGGTTCTTTCAATATATTAGTAGCATCATTGTTAGGTCTATGGTATGATATGCATTAATCATTTCACTAGAGCAAAATCAAATCCAGCAACTTGTGCATCATGATGTATAAAACAAGAAGGCCTTATGTGTATTTGACTAATATGCTCACCCAGTTGAGTATTTCTGAGTCAATGCCATCCACGAGCAGTTCAAGTCTCCAGGTTTCCTCCCTCCACAGAGCTTCTTCTCTACTGCTTGTGAAGGGAAAGGCAGCACTTCCCCAAATCCACATCATGTGAATAGCGTTAGGGCAAGCAACCCTCCCTTGAGGATCCAAAACCACAAGAATTGGCTTATTCTTGTACTTCCATTCACTCTGGATGAACCAGGTGACCGGCTTGCTTATCGCTGAAGGATGATACACAGAGAACCACGGCATTGTCAATTGTAGGTCCTCAAATTGCCTTTGCTTTTGCTGTGTCCATTCAGATTCCTGGAGGTCAACAATTGGCATCCAAACAAGCTCATATCTACTTTCAAGCCTTGAAGCATGCACCCTTGATTCATTATAGATCTGTTCAAGGATGAGAAGCTCATCATGGGAGAACTCCAACCCTGAAATTAGAAGTAACACATTCTTCCTTCTCAGAGGTTCCAGGCTAACCTGTTTGGTTTGCATTAAATCACACTAGTATTAGCTTCACCAACTTCTCAAAAACAGTAGTGCATAATATATGGAATTAGAATGTTCGAAAAAATGTAACCCTTTTCTTAGTTGCACCATCATATAGAGGTAGAGCATCATCCTTTGCAGAAATCAAAGCCTTGAGAACCTTCATGTTGTCAATGTGGGGTGTCGCGAATAATTCACGCAACATTTCATAAGCTTCAGAATCTATTCTTTTCTCTGCAGAGTGTTAAACTTAAAATCAGCACTCATGATCCAAAGAATTTCAGTATTTTAATTTTCATCAGGAGCTGCAGTATATTTCCAATTGAAATCATAAAAAGTGAAACAAAATTAATTAGACCAATTTGTCTGTAGCAGCTATCCAGGTTCTTCCTTAGATGTTCAAGTATGTTTTTAAGCTTGTGAGCCAATGTGGATAGCTCCCATGCTTCAGTAGTTGATTGCATGAACCTAGAACAATGTTGAAAGCATTATGGTGAGTCAAGGGAGTGTTGCCCTTTGGCCTATCATCATATGTTTCAGTAATACTTATGTCAAAACAGAACTTCCTGACATTTAGTCCATAGGTGTGTTAACACTTAAAAGAATAAAAAATAGATCTGACAGGAAAAACATACTCAAATCCAAGTGTAGTTAGGCTTGTAATCTGAGTTGCACAAGCCACTATACCCCTGACACTCCAGTAGGCAGCAATTGGGATATGGTTGGAGGCAATGTTATATGCTGATGTGTCTTGCGTAATGTATTGTTTTGGCAGATCATTGAACTCAATGACACACCTTGCCACCTCCAATATGACCTTAACTAGTTCATTAAGGGCTTCAAACCGAGGTCTCAGTGTGCTTACATGCTCCATGATGCTAGGCACTTGCTTCAGGATGGCCATTGATCTGGCTAGCTGGTTTGTTAAATGCATGTGGGCAAGAAGCCAGAATTCACCATATGTAAGAGCAAAAGCAGCCAAAGCCAGCACCAACTTCACATCCCACTCATAGTTTGTGAGCATATCAAATATTGCAACAGTTGTAGAGTGTGCATCTACACCCCCAAGAGCCTTGTACGAAATCTGAAATTTTATTGTACCTTTAATAATTAATATCATCAAAATAATGATATAATCCTACAAATAATCCTCCAAATTTATAGACAAGGAAATCTAATACATTTTAAAGTTTTCAAAATTATTTAACTAGCATTCAGTACTATATTTAAAAAAAAGTTTCATCTGATTGTATCTCTATTTCTTAAAAGAACTTAACCTCTCTTCTAAGTGGCTTAAGTTTTTTTAACAGTAGTTTCAAACTATGTTATCAAGTCTCACAAAGTTAATACTAGAAAAACATATAAAGATCATTGTCTAGATTTTCTAGTTTATCCTTCAATCACCTCACAAGAAATCCGATCAATTTTGAAAGACAGTGCCTCCAGCATGTTCGTGTAGCCGGGGTGGTGGTGGCTCACATCTTCGACCTGGTCAACGTGTGCAAGGGCACCCTAAAAGAAGGAATGCAGGAGTCTCTCAGAAGACAGAAAAACAAAAAATAAAACAATTACATGTTTGTTTAAAGCTGCAACATTTTCTTGTCAAAATTGCATAAGCAGCTAAGGTTTGAAACCATTATTAGTATCATACCGTGGAAACACCTTCAGTACTCAGGGTGGCGCGTCTAAGAATATCCTCAACAATATGGAGAAGTGGCTTTGCATCATATTCTAAACCATCAGGTTTATGCTCAGCCACTAGTTTCTTCACTAGGATGCTGTCATCAGACAATGCACTCGCGGGCATGGGCCTTTCACCTCTAAGCTGTTGTTTCATAGCAGCCAATTTGGCAATGTTTTCCATAGTAGGCTATAGAAACACAAACTGCAGAAACAAAGAAACTAGATAGGAGGAGGCAGAGAACAACAAAGGCTTGTGATTTTAGCTCCTATGTGGTAGGCCAATATATAATACCCAGAAAGGAATAAAGCAAACATGAATCCACTTCTTTTCTTTCACCATAGTTTAAGGTCTTGGAACGTTAAGAAGAAGAAAGCTTTTAGCTTCTTCAGTCTTTCTGTCCCTACGCTTCACTCACTTTTGTATTCACCAAGTTAATGACACATGCAGTGGCAATACTACACTTCAGCGTAACTATAAACCAAAGTGAAACAAGAGTGCAATGTTAGTATTTTAATTTTTTGATAAGCGAGATGCTCCTACGAACAAATGGACCAATGGTCTGAAAGGACAGTATCTACAGCTCTGGGAGGAAAACCAATATTGCCTTTGATTGAGGATCAGTGTTCAACAAATAAGGCGCAATAATATTCTATTCTTGGTGGCAAGCAGGGAAAGTGTCGAAAGCTGTTGGCATGAAATGCTTCCTTTGTTTTGGCTCATTCTTTTATTTGCTTGCAACATCGGTCCAGAATATCTAATTGCCTTAAATCAAAAGTTTTGAATGACAAGCGAAAGATTTGATTCCTTACTTTCTTTCTTTTTCAAGCAAGACAGTGTATTCTCATTGCCCCCAACTTTTATCATTTATTTTGTTTTTATATTTTTGTATAGAAAAAAATATCAAAATCATGCCACGAGACTCACACTCCTGTGCTGAATCTTCAGCCGAGGGAGGCCGATTTGGGGTAAAATAGGGTTTAAGAAAAATCCCAACCAGGAAGCTTGGGAGAGCAACGGCGAAACAAGAAGCGCCAAAGTAGCACACTGCTCTGTTTGAATCCATTCTGATCTGTTTCATTGCAGAGCGATTATAGAGAGCCGTTCAAACAGAAAAACGGCGATACAGAAAATTGGGTATGAATGCCGTCTTTGTCTTGTTTCATCGATTTAAAAGAATTTAAATTTTCATTTACACATTGTTTTGTGTTGATGGGTTTATTGCTAAATGTTAATGTTGCGTTTTGGTTTAGGGCTTCCCCTTTTTCCCTGAAACTCTATCAAGTAATTTGATGAACACGTGGAGAGCTTGACAAGAACCACCACGAGACTGGTGTGGAGCAAAGTTTCAAACTAATGGGTACCTGGCTGCTTAATCTGAAATCAATTCCCATATTAAATGAGAACGCAAATGAGAAATATACGTTTTCAGTTACTTTTCTTCATGGGCACTTATGTGTTATATTATAGCATAGTTAGAAGACTGTCTTTGTGCAGTGAATAGGAGTGAAAACGTAGTTGTTCAACACTGTAACTGTTATGCAAAGAATAGTGATGAAACTAGATCTATATTATGTTCTTCAGATTTAAAATTGCTTAAAATTTAAAACTAAAAGTTAATAGGAGTGTATATACAATGTTTTAGTTGTTATCTAGTGTCTCCAGTTTTAGGAAATAATGTTGTTTATGCTTTATTATGTCCTTTGTAAATGTTTATTTCCTTTCTTGTCATTTTAAGTTAATCTTTTCCTTTCTTAATCTTCATTGTAATATGCTTTACGCATTCAAGAGCTTGGTATCAATGCAGTGGAGTTGCTGCCTGTCTTTGAGTTTGATGAATTGGAGTTCCAAAGGTGACCAAACACCAGAGATCACATGGTAAATAGAAAATATATGTTCTATTATTTGCAGCATAGTGTTGTGTGTAATCCCTTCATTATTTACAGTGTATTTTAAGTCCCAGTAATCAAACACACATGCAGGTAGAACAACTATGTTTTCATACTCATTTAGTTGGTGCAGAAATCTGAAAAGCAAATAGGGTTTGTGATATGTTAATTAATCACTGTATGAGTGGCTTAGACAGTTGTATTGACAGTTGATTGTATTTTTTTTATTTTTCTTTTACTTTTCAAGATTAATACATGGGGTTATTCAGCGATAAATTTCTTTTCCTCTAAGAGTTGCTATGCTAGTGCTGGTGCAGGACCAGTTAATGCTTCCGCCTTCCTGGGAGTTCAAGCTAAATGGTTAAATCTTTACATTCTGCTGGCATGGAGGTAATCTTAGAATTCCACTTTCTTGAGTTTGGAGTGGAAACTTACTTTATATCTCACTTGCAATAAATCTTATGCACACTTAGGTTATTTTCGATGTTGTGTATAATTATATTAATGAGGAAAATGATCCTAACCCTTACACTGCGCATAGTATACATAATAACGTAATTTCACTCTTGTAATTCTTTTATGGCAAAGTGTGTTATTTGTGCATTGGTATACTTGCAGTATCATACATAATGGTCAAGCAATGGTATAAACTGGAAATCGATGAAAGTAATGCTTAGTTGGGTGATTTATTTTCTGCAGTTGATACTGGAGACATTCTGCATAAATACACAGATGAAACAGTTTCAAACTTTACGGATGGGGTGTCATCTGCTGCTCTTATAGATCAAGTGGTTGTTGAGGCCCCAAACCAAAAAATTGACTTATTGAGGCAGAAACGGCTCAGCGATGAAAATGATACTACTCTTTCAACTGATTTTCAGATTTTTAAATCTTCTGGTTCATGATGCAAATCATTCATTCCCTCAGCATATATAACACCCTAGAATTTAGCACCTCATGATCGTGCTAAAATCCAAGAGTTATAGACCTCTTTAAAACATTTGATTTCATTACTATATTAATTTAGTAGTGAGCATCTAATCCTACGGATAAACGGACAGAGTCTCCTCTGTATTTCGGACATTTCCCAAATTTCCATCTTCTTAACTTAACCTATTTTAACCAACCAGCAACTCAATATAATATATACACGTATATATATATATATATAATCACATACAATTATACAAATACCAAATACAACACTTGAACTATACCCCTACAACATCATCTACTCTAGAATCCCTCTGAGCACTCTAGACTGTCAACGGCGAGGGATACACCGCTTCTAGACTCAACCACCTAGCACCATACCAGGATCCTCAGTACCTGTACCTGCCACTAAAATTGTAGGGGGTGAGAACAAAACTCCACGTTCTCACTTTCACAGAATACCATCAAAGTAGCAGAATATTGCAAATAAGTAAACACTGTTTTCCAAAATACTTTTCTCAAATCAAACCTCTTTTCAAAACCATTTCATTAAAACACACAACCCATTTAAGCGACACCACAGACCCCAATTAGGCACATAAACAGATAGAGCACATAGACACAGGAAAACACGCAAGCAAACAGTTCAAACACAACAAGCATACACACAAGCAAGGCAATTCAATCAATAAACAATAACAAGTAGGCACACCCAAACAATGTCAACCAAATGCAAATGATGTATGCCTAAATTCTGCAAGCTAAGATGAGCTCACCCGGTCGGTTATCATAGCCAATCCCGACCGATCCAGAACTAGCATTGCATGACCATCGTTCGTACTTCCCCGAGGACCAATCAGCCGACCCCGATCGTATACGATCTTTCTCATCTCATAATCATATATACATTGGGGGTTCCCATCTCATTTCATTTGACTACTGCCTAGGTTGGTAGCCGGGACGTTGGCAGGAGGCCCCCTGCCGCTACCGTAAGCCGCGGCGTTAACCTTTGCCCCACGTGGAAGCAAAGGCCCCACAGACACTTACTACTCCCGATGGTCCTCTGTTGCCGTAGGCTGAGCATCTAGTCCCCTTGACCCCTCTGACACCTAGGATCACGGTTATAATTTTTGTAAAACATCAATCGTGGACTAGAAAGTGGAATTGTACCATGTGCTCTCTTTTCAAAATCATATAAACAAGTCCTTCTCAAAAATCAGTTAGAAAACGAATCAATTCGTGAACACCCGAGTCGACTCTCTTAACTTAGAAAATATCGTAGTTTGAAAAACCAAGGGATTGAGTCGATTCTGTCAAAATACGAATTGATTCCCCCTCTTCCTAGAATCGACTCGCTACTCTTAAGAAAATCTTGAGTTTGCAAAATATTAGTCGAGTCGATTCGGGTCAAGGGCGAACCGATTCAAGAAATCATTTAAAACTCACTGTTCAAAAATGAATCGATCCCATCAAGAGCAGAATCGACTCGCTGGGAGAAGACTTCGAACCTTCGATTGTTTCAAGTCCAGCGAATCGACTCCACCCTCACGTGAATCGATTCCACATGGCAGGATCTCATAATTATCAGTTCAAAACCACTACTTTCACAAAACGTTTCCAAAACATCTTACATCTTAAATCATCATCTCATTCAGTCTTTAGCCACTTATTCACAATTCAAGCCCCTCACTTGGGCGTCCATATCCATTATATTCCACTTCCTATCCCGTTACCTTTTATTTTCGAAAACCAACAGTTCATATATCATTCACATACAACACATGTTATCATCAATCTCAAACAACCACCAACAATCCATTCCAATCAACACTCACAGGCATATAATTCATTCAAAAATCACTTCAAACTCTTTTCTCATTTAAATCATGATTTGCAGTCGAACCCAAGGTTCCAAAATCAACAGCTAAGTTACTCAAACCAGTCTTTTACATCAGATTTCAAGAACCCAAACGACAAAGCACTAACCAGTAGTTCCAAAACCATTTAAGACAAACAGATCAACCAACCAAATAGTCACATAACCAATTGGAACCATATACACAAACCAGCAATTACCCATTGCAATTATAACTCACTAAAGTCATCAAGTATTCACAGCTCTAAATAGTTTAACCCCTACCTCGTTTCCAATGCTCCAACCATAAGCTCCTAACCATTAGCTCCCGCAAAGACCGCAACAGCTCAACACCCAACCCAACGCGACTCTAAAGCGACCGTACTTCTAGTAACGCCTCGAGAACCTGTTCTTGTGTACTAATTACACTACAACAGCGGCACCACACAACCAATTAAGTGCCAGAATAACCAATTTGAACGGAAATGCTCAGTTAATAATCAACCAATCCTTACCACAACTCTAGAGGAGTAGAGCACTAACTATGACAACCAATTTCCAGCGGCAACGATGAACGGATACTAGGCGGCAACAGCTGTTAGTGACCATGCAGTGTTAAATCAACGCACCAAAAATTTAGGAAACTGTTTTAGAAGCAATAACAGCCTTACTAACGATGGGTTGCAGGGATATAGCGGCTGATTCAGGGGGAACCACAGCAGCGATAACGACATGCAGATCAACGAACACCACCATTACGTTTTCTCTTAGCACCACAGCCCCAAATAACGAACATGCAAGGCAAACTCCGGCGGACACGGACCAAGATAGAAAATTTTAGAAGAACATCACAACTAGAACAGAATCAGAGAACGAACTAAGTGGAGGTTCTTACCAATTCTGTTAACTCCGGAGACTCCAAGGAGCTCCGGCGACTGTTTCCTCCATGAACGCCGGCGGAGCAAAGTTCAAGGACGGCAGCAGAGGTGGTTAACGGCGGTGTTCTTTCCCGGCGACGGTGGAAACTCGGCAGAGGAGGCTTGACGGCGACGGAAAAATTCAACGGCAGTGGAGCCCTCCTCTTCATTTTTTTTCTTCTTTCACTGTGACGGCGGCTACTCCCATGAACGGTGGCGGAATTAAATCTGAAAACAGCGGCGGTGACTGGTCGGAGTTACAGCAGCAAGGAAGTCTTCTTCTTTCTCATGGAGTCGCCGGCGGTTTCGAAGAAGAAAGGGACAGTGGTTTCGTGGTGGCGGCGGCGATTTTGTGAATGGCGGCGACACTCTCTCTTTCTTCCTCCGTCGGTCTCTCTCTCTCTCTTTTCTCACCGGCGACGGCGGCGATGGCAGCCTTTAAGCCCGTCGGCGCCATTCTCTATCTCTCTCTCTCTTGTGGTATAGTGTTTGTGTGTTAGGGTTTTGAGGTGAGTGTGTATTGTTGCTTTTGGCCGTGTGTGTTGATGTTGTTTGTTGTTGCATCGATGAAGAGAGTGAGAGGGATGGGAGTGACGGCTAAAAAGTGAAATGTGAGTGTGGTGTTAGTAAAATTAGGGTTAGGTCTAGGTGAGTCTCTATTGGGGTGGTGTACACTAGGAGCTAGGTCAAAATTGGGGAAAAAGGATAATTAATCAAAATTAAGTGGTGATAAATTGACTCTCTTAAATTTGGGGTTGTTACAGCATAAAAGAAGAAAGATGGAAATCAAAGAGGGAAAGTTTCTACCTTCCTCTTCAAATTTTCTTGAAAAGCCACTTGATTTTATTGACCAGAAGTCTTCAAGTAGAGACCTGTATATTGAAGATAATCCTAAAACTTTCCGAGATCAGTTTTTGACATCTGATCAGGGGGATGATACAGAAAACATGCAATGTACTCATCCCTGTGAAACAATGGAAGGGTCTTCACATAAAGTGAGCATAGCAGAGGTACATATTATTTCTGTTTTACAATCTGAAAAGATTAGAGTGATTACTCTAAGTTGATATCACTTAATATCTCATGTCAATTTTATGTACAATTAGAGTAATGAAAGTGTCATACATTGAGAGTGATTAGTTTAAAAATCCCAGACACAGAACCAAATAAATATACAATACATGCACAGTGGAGTGGCAGATTAGCCTTGGTTAATAATTTTTAAAAACTTAGGTGCTATTCAGGTTATCTTTTTTCGAATGCACTACCCCTTAAAATTTATTCAAAGAAAAAAAAGGACAAACATTGGAAGCTAAAATTCACTGCATTTTTTTATGGTCAAATGAGAATGATAATAACAAATCTTATGATGCAATCATAGAATCATATAGAATAACCTTGTATATATATTTCTCTTTTATACTGAAGAGGAAGAACGGAAGAAAAAGGAGGCAGAAATGGCTGCAAAGAAGAGACAGAGAGAAGAAGAGAAGAAAGAAAAAAAAAGGAAAAGGAAGCGTCTTAATGATGCAAAGAAGCAACAGCATGAGCAAGAGAAGATACATGCTAAGAAAAAAGATAAACAAGTACAAAGCCAATCAGCAGTAAAATCCTTGTTCTAACAATTTAGTTCTTACTATTTAATTTGTCTGTCTTTTATTACTGGTAATGCTAATACATGGGGTGTCTGGTCTATGGTGAACGAGTCCTAAAAAACAAGAAACCTATGGATGAGAGAGAAAACATCAGAAATTGCAAGTGCACGTTAAGGAGGGTAATATGGAGCTTGTTTCTGCAAGTGAACCTTTGAATAGCAGGAATTTCGCAACTGATAAAATAAAAGAAAGCTATCCTGTATATTCTAAAGCTGTGAGTGGTGGTGCCAATAAAGAAATGGTACTATTAATGATCTTCTATTATAAGTCATAATCAGCATTTGTATTGTGTGTTGCGAAACAGATCCTGATACAAACACATTTATAGGTGATGGGCAATTTGATCAAAGCAGCTGAAGATGATGCTTTCATCAACGAATACCCATTTCAAGAGCAATCATATGATATCTCTCCGTATAAAGGATCAGACGATGAAGATGAAGATGACAAACCAAATAATAAGTTTATCCCTTCATGGGCAAGGTTTGTGATTGTTCTTGTTTTTGGTCTTTCATCAATAAACTTCATTGCAGCCTCTGTAGATGAGATGCCTTGGTCTGAAAACGGTGGTGCATTTGATTACATGGGGGCACATACAGTACAGAGTCGTAATTCAAACAGAGAAGGGAAATAATAAATCATATAAAAGACTTAAAATTAGTTTGAAGTTGACACCAAGAATATCGGTTGCTTTAACTCAATATACCTATTCTCGAATCATTGCTGAAGATCTGTGAAATTTATGGGTTAATGGAAGAATTTCATATGAATCTGATTGCATTCTGCAGTAAGCATCGCTTGTCTCTAGCTGCTTCTTCCCAGAAAATGGACCCAGAAATGATATTCCTCAGCGAAGCTTTTTCAAAATAGCAGAAGGTAACTCTTCTGGTTTTGTATTCGTTTTCGTTATTTTTGGGGGGTTTTTTCAGGAAATAAGAAATTTATGTTTTGCAGTACTCCTTCCACGGAAGCTACAGTCATACTAGCAATTTATTGATTCCAGAAGTAGCGATTCTTCAATACCATAATTATGGATTTTTGTTAAGGTATGCCATTTCTGGACGTTTACTAGTAGCATTGTGTCTCACTGTATTTCATTTATTATTTTCATGTGCTTGTTTGTGTGGGGTAGCGTTTCGAAGAGCTTTCATTGAGCATGAAGTTGTAGTAGCTTATGATTTCTTCCGTACCTTTTCATCTGTTGGGTTCAGATTATAATTAGATGCCTATGGAAGGAAGTCATTTTGTATAGTTTCATCAATATGTATATATATCAGTGAAATCTGTAACTCTAAAAAATTAATGGCACTTGCTCAAAGATGTTTTTGACATCTTTGAATGAAGCATTTTGTTTAACCACATTTTAAAGGACTATTCATGAAAGAAAGTAACGATTTATAACACAAAAATCAAACCATGTATTTGACGTCTAAAGGTTAAAACGAAACATCTTTAAATGAAGACAATCATTTTTCTAGTATGGGATGGAAACTGGATGGTTGTCATTCGTTCCCACTCCCTTGCGTTGCAAAACTAAGAAAAACCATACTGTTCATAAAATGAAAATTGCATTTACAAATTTGAAAATGAAGGCACTCAATGCTTTAGATAAGTTAAATGTCCAGAATGCAATTTGTAGTCATCACTCTCCTCGTTTTACAGCATCTTCAACTCACGCTCCCTTCTTTCGCCACAAGTTCTCTCTTCTTTCAATCTCTTTACCATCAATAAGAAGATGCAATGCAGTAGAAGTGTAGAACCCCATGGCTAGGCTTCTTTCATTTTGCACAATCTCTTCTTCTTTGAAGCAGATCCCGGAACCCACAACCATGACTAAAGATGGTAATAGGGAAAGTAGCGAGAAGAATAACAACTAATCAATTATAATAAGCACAATTCTAAAATGAAGAGACTTTCCATACATACAAAGAAGAGTACTAATAAATTTTATTTTAAAAAATAATAAAAATAAAATAAAATTTATCACATAATATCCATAAAACCACTTATCATGAAAAATCTTCATCTCTTCATCATTCTTTCTCTCCACCAAAGTATGCACCTTATAATAATAGTGTCCATGATGCTTGAAATAAGAGTTCGTCAAATTATGAAAGGTGTGGATTTGAAATGATTATTAACTTATTATCATTGTTGGGTGATGCGTGTGCATCATTGATGGTTTTAGGCCCTAATTTCATGTGCTTTTAACGGTAATTTAGCTGAATACTCAAGTAAATATATTCAAATTATAATCATTTACTATCTTGAGTGTTTTGTTATATTTCTTACAGGAATTAACAAAGAAAAGAAATTAGGAGCAAAGCATAATTTGAAGAAGAAGAAAAAGTGAAGAAATAGGGAAATTTTGAGGATGGGTATCGATACCCAGCTTTAGGGTATCGATACCCAAGCACCAAGCTCACACCAAGTCACGTCCAAACGTGAATCAGGCGTGGTCCAAGGCCTCAAATGGCGCCATGACCGCG
>JASCZI010212246.1:12370-25130 GCA_036250425.1 Stylosanthes scabra
CCAAGAAACTGATGAAGGTGGATCTTGGATTCATAAAACTATGAATCTTGGAAGGATGAATGCTATGAATGTGAATCTTGAATGTATGAACATTCAAAGATTCAAAGAGAGTAAAAGAGAGAGAATGAAATTTAAGAAAGAGAAAGATTGAAACTGAATTATACTCTTGATTGATTGATTGATTGAAAATGGATTACAAAACAAACTATATCTAAGTGGAACTAAAATTGATCTAAGATGTAAAGTCCTTTCTAATCATTGTTGTTCCACCTATTTATAGTTTTAAGATCACCTAAATGAAGTTCAAATTCATTTAGAATGAAATTACAAATGAAATTAAAATGAAATTACACATAAATAACCAAATCAGTGTTTTAATGGCTTTGAGATTGTTTTCTGGCGCCTAGGCATTGAGTTGGGCGCCTAGGCGCTGAAACAGTCTTGGTCTGATGCTTGATGCTGAACTTGGCTCTTCGGTGCTGAGTATGGGCGCCTAGGCGCCAGTTTGGCTAGCCCGGGAGTGCTGTTGGGCGCCTAGGCGCCAGAATAGGGGATTAGACTTGGTGTTTGGGCGCTGGAGCTGGTTGCTTGGTGCATGGTTAAGCTGTTGGGCGCCTAGGCGCCAGAATGGGTGCTGTTTGGGCGCCTAGGCGCCAGAACGCTGCCAGTGTGGTGCTGAGCTTGTTGCATGGGCGCCTAGGCACTGGAATGGCCGCCTAGGTGTCCAGTTCTGTCTCCATGTCCATCTTTTGATGCTCCTTTAGCTAATTTTACTGAAATTAACTAACAAAATACTCAAAGTACCATATTTATTCAATAATAAACAATTTACAAGTATTTTTACTAATTTATAAATTTATTAAACTAATAAACAACTAAGATAAGGAATTGAGTATGATTTTAGTTAAAGAAATCATTAAAGATGCTAATGCATCATGGATTAAGCAATATTTTCAATTGGTTTCTCTAATTAAATCAAGTTGATTAATCAAGAATTAATACAACACTAAACAAGAACACAAGAAAAGATTATTAACATCATATAAAAAAACATGCAAGAACTCGAATCGTGAAACAATTACAACAATAATCATGCAGTTAAATTCAAAGACTAAAGAAAGATCAATTAAAAGGGACAAGATCAAGGAATTGGAGATGTTCACAAACTAACTTTCATAACCCAATTTTTATTTTTATTTTTCTGCAATTAATACCAAACTCACCATGAATCCTAGTGTAACTAAAACAAACAACAAACAAAAACATAGGAAATTCCAACGTCACAGTGAAGGAATTTCTTGTAAATCCAGAAAAAGAAATAAAAAGATCTATCTTAAAGAACCAATTAACAAAATATTGCCAATCTAAACCTTTCCCCGGCAACGACGCCAAAACCTTGATGCTACGAATTCTTTCGCAACAATCCGGCAAGTGCACCGGATCAAGTAGTACCACTAATGAGTGGGTATCGTTCCCTCGAGGAAAGGTGGATTAAGCAATATTTTCAATTAGTTTCTCTAATTAGATCAAGTTGATTAATCAAGAATTAATACAACACTAAACAAGAACACAAGAAAAGATTATTAACATCATATAAAAAAAAATGCAAGAACTCGAATCTTGAAACAATTACAACAATTAATCATGCAGTTAAATTCAAAGACTAAAGAAAGATCAATTAAAAGGGACAAGATCAAGGAATTGGAGATGTTCACAAACTAACTTTCATAACCCAATTTTTATTTTTATTTTTCTGCAATTAATACCAAACTCACCATGAATCCTAGTGTAACTAAATCCTAATATGTCTTAGTGATTTAGTTTCTCTTTAACCTAATTAATCATCAATCTCTTGAGTAATTAAACAAGCAAAAAGATAATGCACACATCATGATTTAAACCTATAACAATCAACAAGATTCTTTGGAAAGAATTAACATGTAACATATTCAATCTCAAGAAAACCCTATTAGATTATTAAAGATCCTAATGCACATCAAATCACATGCTCATCTCTAAGTCACATGAAGAAATATGGAATGATTCTTGAATATGTTTGAATGCCTATTTTCTCAAACTCAACAATTCAAAATAAAAAAGATCTAATTATTTCTCAATACATTAAACCTTTAAAGACTAAAATCAAAGAATCAAACAAGAAACAAATCAATCATCTATGTGATAAAAATACAGATTCATATATGGCACATTCATTCAAATTATTATCTCTAATGTAATGAACAAATATGAAAGATCATTCTTTCACTAGTTTATGACATCAAGATTAATGCTAAACCAAATTTTATGTCACTTATTCAATTTAACATCAACAAAAATATTCATAAACCATTTAATAATATGTTTAATCTCATTAACCGGTATAGAAATTAAACCAAAGTAAGAACCAATTATACCTCTTGGTTAACTTGATTCTTGAATTAATGAACAAGAAGAATCCTTTGAATTTGATGAAGAACTTGCAGACTTTGATTAGAATGATGGGTTAATCCATTAACTTGACAGTGAACAGAGCTCCTCCTCCTCAATCTCTATGGTGTTTAGCCACTCATGATCATGAATGACTCAAAGAAAGTGATGAAGATGAATCTTGAATTCATGAGAACTATGAATCTTGGATGTAAAAATGCTATGAAGATGGTTCTTTAATGTATGAACATCCAAAGATCTTAAGAGAGAGAAAGAGAGAAAAGAGAGAGAGAAATTTGCTAAGAGAATTCTGAATGAAAAACTGAATTACTTCATTACTGTCTGTTGAGTTACAAAAGAACTAATCTATATCTAGGTGACTTCAATGATTTCTAGTCTAATCTCTAATCAAAACTGAAAATTAGATGTCATGAGGATTTCCTAAATCATTGAAATTCACCTATTTATAGATTTACATAATTTAAATGAAATACAAATTAGTTTTAAATGAAATTACATTGAAATTACACTTTACTGCAAAGTGCAGCAAAACTGGCGCATATACTTGAGAACTGGCGCCTATACTTTGGTGAAAACTTGGCAAAACAGCCGCTTATACTTGAGAACTAGCGCCTATACTTTGATGAAAGCTGTTAGAGACAGGTGCCTATGCGTGAAAAGTTGGTGTTTGAGCTCTGTCTTACACGCTTATGCGTGAACTAGTGATGCTTCTTCACAGTTATACTTTGAGTTTGTTTGCTGTTTTTGAGTAATGATGCACGCATATACTTCACTTCCACGCCTATACTTGAGACTTGCTGCTTCAGATTTTGTTTTCTCTGTTTTCTTGCATTTCAAGCTTCGTTTCTCTATTTTTCCTAAAATAATTAACAAACTAATCACAGTATCTAAATTGATTCAATTATTAATCAATTAGAACAAATATTAGCTAAATACATGATGAATTATGCATGAATATAGAAGAATAAACCCTTAATGATGCTTATGCATCAAAGTCCAACAACCTATTCACTGCTCTTCTGGTCTATGTCGATGACATGGTTCTCACTGGCAATGATGAATCAGAAATCAAATGGGTTAAGCAGCAACTGGATGACAAATTCAAGATCAAAGACCTTGGTGCCTTAAAGTTTTTCCTTGGTTTTGAAGTAGCAAGGAGCTCGAAGGGTATCACCATATGCGAGCGGAAGTACTGCTTAGAGCTGCTCGAAGATGCAAGACTCTTAGCATGCAAACCAGCCACTACTCCAATGTGCAATTCAACCAAACTTCGGAAGGATGATGGGATACCATTCTTTGATGTTTCTGCATATAGGAGGTTAGTTGGCAGGCTGCTTTATCTCACAAATACCAGACCAGACATTGCCTATGCTGTCACTGCTCTTAGTCAGTTTATGTCAACTCCAATGGAACCGCATCATAATGCTGCTTTAAGGATTCTCCGCTACTTGAAGCAAGCACCAGGGTGCGGTGTATTCTTCTCTGCAACCTCGGAGCTTCAATTGAGAGCTTTCAGTGACTCAGATTGGGCGGCATGTCCCGATACACGTCGCTCTATCACAGACTATTGTGTATACTTGGGAGATTCTCTCGTGTCTTGGAAATCGAAGAAACAGGAAACAGTGTCACGGAGTTCTACAGAAGCGGAATATCGAGCAATGGCTGCAACCACTTGTGAAGTCTTGGCTCTTAATTACCTTCTACAGGATCTTTGAATCCAGCACACTCAACCTGCCATCTTATACTGTGACAACAAATCTGCCATTCAGATTGCAGAGAATCCCACGTTTCACGAATGCACTAAGCACATTGAAGTCAATTGTCATAAGGTTAGGGAAAAGGTGAAGGACGGCAGCATCCATCTTATCCCAGTTCCAACTAGGTCTCAGCTTGCAGACATTTGCACTAAGCCATTAGCACCATCTCTCTTCACTGATCTATCTTCCAAGCTAGGCATGATTGATATCCATGCTCCAGCTTGAGGGGGGTTATTGACAGTTATGACCAAGGTAGAGAAAATTGAGATTTTACTTGAAATCGAAAAATAAATTAGAAAAGTAAAAACGTAAAATCATAGAAAGATTTAAATCGTAAAATCTTCTGACTTAGTACAAATTTGATAAAATCGATTAAGTCATTAAAAATCGTAATATCAGAAGATTTTAAGAGTTTAATCGAGATTCTAGTAACCATAGTTATGACAGTTAGTAGTTAGTTTGTTAGATGAAGTATGTTAGTTAGTTAGGTAGATACTTTCGGTTGGTATATAAAGCTAAGACTTAGTAGTAAATAATTAAGAAGCTTGTATTTTCATTTTACTTGTGAAGTAATAAACAGAGTTCTTCTTCCTCTATTCTTCTTTCTTTCTGCAACAAGGTTCTGCTTCATATTTCCATATTCTCAAAGGGCTGATCTCGGACACAAAGCAACCTCCACCCTCTCGATGGCTCTCATGTAACTGGATCATATGCGAAAGAAATGGACCCCAAAAAAGGAATTAAGGAAAAAAAAAAAAGCAGAAAAAGGTACACTGAATCATTCACCCTGAAATATACAAATCATAGTCACCAAAAAAAAAAAAAAAATACAAATCATCAGACTCCAAAAAAAAGATACAAATCATCTTTATTTATTGAGAAAAACACAAATGAAAGAAGGGGAGACGACAACAGATGAACTTTATTTATCAATCAGCATTTTATGACTTTTATCTTCAAATTTTTTTAACTTAAATTTAAAAAGAATCATTGATTTTTCTTTTAGGTGTCTCATTGATTTCCAATACAAATTTAAGCGAATATCAATCCACTTGTTTAAAATTATTCTTCATTCTAAACTTCAAAATGCTTTATTTATCAATCAGCATTTTATGACTTTTATCTTCAAATTTTTTTAAATTAAATTTAAAAAGAATCATTGATTTTTTTTTAGGTGTCTCATTGATTTCCAATACAATTTTAAGCAAATATTAATCAACTTGTTTAAAATTATTCTTCATTCTAAACTTCAAAATTTAAATTATAAACTTTAGATTATAACTAGAGTATTTTACCCGAGCATCGTTGCACGGGTAATATTTTTATTATAAATAAAAAAATTAATATTATAGATATTATATTTTATATAAATAATTTAATTTATATGGATATTTATTTATAATTAATCTAAATTTTAAACTATTTTATTATTTTGATTATTTGTGTAATATGTGATTAATATCATTTATCCATTATTTTGTTTAACTTATTAATATATATAAATTAAATATTTTGTAAATAAATGAAAAATTGACATTTAAATGCATAAAACATTTTTCAATAAATAAAATTTAAATTAATTATTTCTCTCTTATTCCATAAAAACAAAACTAACAGAAAATTACTAATTTTCCATTTTTTTTTAAAAAAATAAAGAGATAGGTCGTAGTTAATTTCTTAGTTTATCAAGAATTTCACTCTTCTAATTTTTTTTCTTTCACGTTAGAGGTACTTATACCAATGTATTTTACTTTAAGACTATAAAAGGAATAAAACAATTAGAAAAATACATATTTTGGGTATCACAAATGTGCTTTTAAAAATATATGAAAAATTTATCTTATTATATAATATAAGTGAGTTTTAAAATAATTATTTTAAAATACATATTAATATAGAAGTGAGTTTTAATTTTTTTTAAGTTATCTTATTATATATATAATATAATATAATATAATATAATTCAATATCTTTATTTTAAAATATTTAAAAAATACATATATATACCTATTAATTATTGAATCATTTCAATTTAGTGTGTGTTACGGACCGGCTCCAAGGCCCAATCCACTTGAATAAAGGCCATAAGTAATAAAGCCCACAGAGGAGAAATCGAATCATATCTGGCAAGATATGATATGATCACAACCAAGGTTCTGAGAACCGGACCGATTATCGAACCGTTCGAAAGACTGGTTCACTGGTTTATTGGTTCAACCGGTTTAACCGGGGTTCAACCGAAAAACCATTTTATTTATAAAAAATAATATATAAATATTAAAAAGTATAGTAGCTGAAAATTTAGAAGTAATTAAAGTTTCATAACCTCATGTAAGTACAATAACTAAAGGGAAAAGAAAGGGCCAACTTAATTTTTAAATATATTATGTTAGTATCTTTTAGTTTTGGATATATATTTTTTTAATTAAATATATTATGTAAATATCTTAAATAAAAATAATTTTTATATGATATTTATCTGTTTAATGGTATTTTTATTCCTAATATTTTAGTCTTGATCACAAATATATACTTTATGGATAAATCTATGTGTATCATTGTACACACCTATACATACAATTTAGCAACATAGAAAAATGTAAATATTAGCACAGCAATTTACATTTTTCTGTACTAATGTTTATATTTTTCCGTGTTACTAAATGGTGTGTACAGGTGTGTAAAGTGGTACATCTAGTATTATTTATATTTTATATTTAGTTTGGATTAAATATATTAAATTAATATTTTTAATATAGATATAAAGTATAAACCTACCATTAGAAGAAAAAAAAACTCTTTTTTTGGTTTACGTGAAAAAAACTTTAAAAAACGTTTTGTTCTATTTGGATTATGTGGTCCAAAACCAAAAATGCATAGGCCCAATTCTAACCCTAATTAATTACTCATATGGTTACTACTCTATTAGTTGTGCACACTGCACAGTCGCCAGCAGCAACAACCCCTAATGGCAGCATAGCCATAGAGCACCTTCTTCTCTCTCTTTTTTTTCCTTTTTTTTCTCTACTCTCTTGCTTTAGTTATTTAATTATTTTCGTTTTTCCTTTTGTTGGAAAAGAAAAAAAAAAGGAATACACAGTTGTAGGAGAGAAAGATGGTGACCGAGAGAGAGAGAGAGGGGCTGGCGTATGTAGTGGGCAGTGGCTATACGCCGCCGCTGCCGCTTCTCTTGTCGCTGCCGCCGTGTTTCCGTTTTGGACTAGCTCTGTCGTTGCAGGAGATCGTACCGGAGACATGGCCGTCGTGGACGCCGCCACCTTCCCACGGAGAGAGAAAAATCAGATCTTGAGAGAGAAGGGTTTCATTTTTCCTTTTTAATTTAAAAATCTGGAAATCGACCGGGTCTTGGTTCGGCCCAACCGTCCGGTTTCCTACCGGTTCGTCGGTTTTTCGACGGTTTGATGATTTCCGGTTTCACACTCCAAACCGAGTCGTAAATGTCGCTGGTTCGCGGTCCGACCGATTCAACCGGCCGGTTCGGTCCGGTTTTCAGAACCTTGATCACAACAGATCTCATACATATCTCCACCACCTAGCACTATATAAGCAGGGGACAACACCCCCTCAAGGTACGCATTCTCTAAACCCTTCCCCCCATATTTGACCTAGAGCTCCATAATCCTAATTTTGGCATATATATCAATCCCCTTTCTCGGCAATAGCTTTCGGACTCTTTCGGGTGCTTCGCCCCTCGGAAGGCACATTCTCTCTATCTTGCTCTCTTTATCTAGTCCCTCACACTCGAAAGTCCTTTGGACAATCGTTAAGTATTCTCGTACTTAACATTGGCGCCGTCTGTGGGGATCCAGCTCTGAGAAAGAAAAGAGATGAATCCCGAACATCCGAGTAAGAGATGGCGGAAATCTCGCACAACAACAAAAGAGGCGACGACAATAGTGAGATCCAGATTACCCCGGAAGAAAGGCGTGATCTCAAAGGACCAGACCATTCAAGAATCGGAAAAGGCCCTAAGAGACCTCCTAGAGAGACAAACTCGGAAAGCCGCCATTGCAATTGAAGCAATAAAGAGAGCAGAGGAGATGACAAATAGACAGCGAGCGATACTCGAAGAGGCTGAAAAGAGAGAGCGGCTGGAGCTCTTAAAAAAAGCAACAAATCCTTATTGTTGAAAGGATTAATTCCGATGAGTTTCAGGTGATATCTTAAAAAGCCCATATTTTTTAATATATTTTAGATCGATAAAGAGTCGGTTCTCAAACTAATAACACATGCTAAATGTTTTCGCTACAAGCGGTAGAAAATTTTAATCTACTGCAATAATGATTAGCAAACTTTAGCACATGATGATAATAGGAAGAACCAATTTTAACATACATTATCATGGTACATAATAAATATATATATATATACATACGTAATGAATATATATATGTACGTAACGAATACTACTTCTTACTGCAATACATATGTTTCTTACTATATATATATATATACAATGCATACATATAAAATACATTAGATTATGTATGTTGAAGAGTATCTACCGCTGTATCAAATGCATGTTATCTAAGTTTGTTTCCTTTTCTCATATTTCGGAAATTCAAAAATTATATATTGTAAAAAGAGAAAAGGTAAGCTAAGGCAAAATAGATCGGAAGTGTACCATAGGCGTACAGAACTTTCGTACACTCAACAACCGGTATGACAGATTTTCGGCCAGCTTATAAGCGGAAGCTATGATTTCAATAAAAGTCATAGAAGAAACCGCCCAGATGATATCTTACATCCCGAAAGAAACAACATAAAAAGAAAATGATGATGGACATATATTTAATCTCTGAAATAAGAGAAGAAGAAGAAGAGTCCAGCTTCAAGAAAAAGCCAACAAGTCCAAAAAGAATGATGAACCAAACATCAACAGAGGCGATAGGTCTAAAATGAACGGTGAACCAAACACTGACAAAAGACCACAAGCCCAAGACAAGTGGTGCACCAAGCACCAGCAGAGGCCACAACGGGAGAACGCCAAAAGGCTTCAAGTTGTATCATGCAACCCTTCTAATCTCAAAGAAGAGAACAAAAAGATCACGGGAGCCAAAACAAAGGCTTTAAACTCGAACCCAAAGGGCAACCTATAAAGTGGTCGTAACAAACACCACGGCACCACACCGGACTGATCACCCGGTGCTAAGCTGCAAACAAACAAGTTATGCACTCTGATAGTCAAATTCAAGACATCGTGATAAGCAAACTTCACATAAAGCACAAAAACTATAAGTGCCCAAGATAGAAAAAAGCATAGGTAAATGCCAAGGACGACTCTAAAGCGTAAAAACTAAGCGCAAAGAGGAATTCGTCCAGAAATAAGCACAATCAAGTGCCAAAACTAGCCTAAGTGCCAAAAATTAAGCACAACAAAGGTTAAAGGAAGGCCGCAAACAAAAAAGCGGTAAAAAATCAAAAGCACCATGAAAAGATGCTTGGCCAATAAGGCCCAATTCATTAGCCAACACTGAACATGCTTGGCCAACCAGAATAAAGGCTCTAGCCAAATAAGGAAAGATTTGATAAGATCACAATAAAATCTCTTCCGAATCATAGCAAACCACCACTATATAAACCATACACCGACGGCACCACCCTGGGCTGATCCCCCAGCGGATGAGCTGCCACCTATCTAAACTAAGCACCACACTGGGCTGATCCCCCAGCGGATGAGCTGCCGCCTACCTAAACTAAGCACTACCTTAGATTGATCCTCTAGAGGATGAGCTGCCACATATCTAAAAAGTACAGTGAACTAGACACCAAGGCACCACGCCGGATTAATCACCCGGAGGATGAGTTGCCATAAAGAAAAAATAGTTCAAGAAAATGAACAAAAAACTAAATAAGTCTCGAACTAGGGGATAACAAAGAGCACTACCTAGAAGCTGCTTTACAAAGAGGATAAGGAACTCAAAGTCATGATCAAAGTGGGGAAAGCCCATGGAAGTTGAAGCTCTCAAAGAGCACACACTCCATGCGCACGAGCCTAATGCAAAGAGGATAAGTAAAATGCTTTGAATCAAAGAAAGTATCAAGAAACACCTCGGAACTTAAAATCACCATCAACAAAGACAAGCAACTAAAGAACAAATCACCCCCTCCGAGATGGTCCATGGAAGATCCTCGCGAGAGAGAGCATGATATCAACATAAAACCGCGACATCCGGGCTAATTCCCCATGAAAGAGAATGAGATACTCGCACAAATCATCCCTCCGAGGTGATCCCCCACAAGAGGGAATGATAACACCGCAAAGTCAACCTTTATCCTTAGTAGAAAAACATGCATTGCTAGTTCTCGTGAGGAGAAACTAATGATACATATGATCGATTTTCATCCTCTGTTGCAAAGGATATTGATAAGATTGAGAAACAAGTTGTCATGCCAGTCCTCACAGCTAGTTATCTCTCTTCCATGTTGTCCTCACAACCAGTCCCCAAGCACCTGTTAGTGCGAAGAAAGAGAAGCATACTCCTTTCCTAAAGTAATAACTAATAAGGTTATCCCCAAAAAGGGCACCAGTTGCATAGCTTTGAAAAAGTTTGATGTACTAGCAAGAAGTAGTCACAATGCTTGGCAAAAGCCTTTGCCAATAATCGAAAGTGTACACCCAAGTACACCAAATTAGATTCAACACTTTAACCACTGGCAAACGGAGAAAGTGCGCCCGAAGCACTTACATACAAAACTTTACCACTAAAGAAATTGCCAAAGATCTATTTCAACCTGTATCCAATCATACAGAAGCCGGAGGAAACTCTCTGAGGGTATACCTAGACCACTTCAACGTCGAATGCACACAGATCGAGAAGCTTACAATCATAAGCACTACTCGGCTCTTTGCTAAAAGACCTAGGAGAAGACACATCATTCGTAAAGAGTCTAACAAAAAGACCCCGACGTCTATAGAAGAGATCCAAGAATGCTCCCATGACTATATGCAACAAGAAAAGGATAAAAGTCCAGAAAAATTCCACCGGAATGAAAAGAAAGAATCCGGAAGGACAAATTAAAAATCCAATCAGATCGCAAAGAAAGCGTCCGGAAGAATAGCTCATGGGACGAACGGAACATAGTTGAATGGCGGCTAAACTGAGCTTACTACATGATGTTTCGCTAACTCAGTACCAAAAGCTGAAAAAACTAGCATTCGCTCTCACAGTGGCCGCCAAAAGGCTCCGATACTGGCAAGAACAGACTACTCGTAAAAGAGACAACCCTAAATAGCGTCGTGCACATTGGGAAATTGCAACAATCTCAGGGGAAATCCCGGAAGGAGGAAACCTCCCATCTAAGAAAGCATCCAAAGAAGTCAGAACTTGTGCATGGCTGTCGAAGTAAGGCCGATAGCCTTAGCTAGCAAAAAACCCCCTAGGATAACTTTCTCCTCAGAAGAGATCAAGCAAACAACCGACAATAGGAACAAATCGCTAGTGATTTTTGTAGTCACGATTGACACTATAATCGGAAGTGTGTTCGTAGACCAAGGAAGCTCAGCCGATATTCTATTTCGGAGATGCTTTGACGCACTTGAACTCACTGAGAAAGACCTAGAGGCTCATTCCGACGACTTAGTTAGATGTTCCGGAAAGAGATTTACCCCAGATAGCTTCGTCACTTTGTGGTTCAGCATCAGGAACTCTCTAGATACAAGGAACATGAAAGTCAGAGAGCTAGTGGTAAGTCACAACTCTACATACAATGAAATACTAGGAAGGCCCACCATGTATAAGGTCGGAGCCGTCATGACTACATCCATCCTCACCAGGAAATTCATCACTGATGACAGAGAGGATGAAGCCCTCAGAGAAGATAAATTGGAAGTAGAAAGGTGTTATATCACCACAATGCACGATTCCAAAGATTAGCTACCAAAGCCGGCAAAGCCGGTAACGGCGAGCAAAGTCCATCTCGCTAACCCAAAACCACCCGGTAGAAAGATACTGGGAAAAACACAGCCAGCGAGAGAACTGAGAAAGTTCAAATCGGGCCAGAAGACATACAGGCTACAATGAAAGCAAAAAACAAAAAACATGGCGGAAGAAGTGAAAGAGGTGAAGTAAGAGAAATTGAACCTTAAAACACATTTGATTCTTGCTTTGCTTGAGGACAAGCAAAAGATTAAGTTTGGTGTTGTGATACGTGTGCATCTTGGATTGTTTTTAGCTTCAATTTCTCTTAATTATTGTGATAATGTTGGTGAATTATTGTTATTAATTGATCAATCAAACAAACTTAATGTTCTTTGAGTTGTGTTTGTGTTTTTAGAGAATTCACTAAGAGTTTTAGGTGATTAAAGATCAAACAAAGAGGATTTAAGAAAGGAGAACGAAGCAGAGAGGAAAAGAGAGATTTGGCTAAATGTTAAAGCCCACGTATGACGTGGGACGTCATACGTGGGAATTAAAAGAGAAACAATCAATTTGGACAGAGAGCCCACGTTATACGTGGGACTCTCACGTCATACGTGGGAGTTAAGCCTCAAGGATTCACAATTCAACAGAGAGCCCACATTATACGTGAGC
>JASCZI010212247.1:580-16049 GCA_036250425.1 Stylosanthes scabra
GAGCCTTTTTTCTCTAGGAAAATAATAAACGAGGGGTGATAATTTATTAAACACTACCATTTTTTTGGGTAAAACATTTTATTTTGACCATGAAATTTTGCCTAATTTGTAGCTATTGACGTAGTTATTGCTTTCTCCAGTAGTGGTGAAACTCATCATCATGCAACACTGGTAAAAGAGGCAATGGATCAAGTTCAAAATTATTATTACCAATCTTTGAATAATGAGAGAACAAGTGATCATCATCATCATAAGGGAATAGAATGAAACAATAATGATATCATCATATATATGGAAAATTACACAGCAGTTTTAATTGTTTTAGATATATATGAATGTAAATATGGATTTCATTGATGGGAAGATTTTCCAATACCCTTCATCTATCATTTTAGCAGGTAATAATAATAATAAACTCATTTATTGCATTATTAATGCACCATGCATGCAAAAATTAAACAAAATTGCTGATCTTGCATGCATTGAGAATTAGGTTAGCCTACATGCAACTTGTTAATAAGCATAACATATATATATATATGAATATTAATTAATTAACTTTGTTTTCAGGTTAGATATAGATATGGCCATCTTTAACAATGGCCTGGCATATACTATTGTGATCGTAGTATTGATTTCCCAAGAAATTACAGCACAACTTGTTTCTCCTTCTGGTTCTCCAACAGGAGGTAAGATATCGTATCTACTCACAACTTATTTATCGTTAAATGGAAATGGAGATCTAAGGAACAAAATATTTTCGGAATTGATTTAATTTAATTTGAAGTGAATTTTTAGGCTTTGAATTAATAATGTAGAATATGAATTCATTTTATTTACCAAACAATTTTTCATAACCATAAGTATAATCACTACCACTATCACCACCACCACAGACTGCGGCAACGACGATCATTGCTAGACCGCCGTCAGTTCTCTACCACCACTTTTCTTCTCCAAACCTTTCTTTTTTATGTTAATACTTAAAAGGATAAAAATGACTTTTTTTTTATAAAAAAAGATAAAAATGAAAACTAAAAGAATTTGGGGTTGGTTAGTTATAATATAAATTTTAAGAATTTATAAATCAAATCCATTCTTATTTTTTATTCATTTCAAACAAACAATTTAAGCCTATTGAGATTTCATCTAATGTGTTAACATTCACCATTTACAGTCCAGCTTGGTTTATAATTTATCTATGATATGAAAAATTTATGCAGGTAATGTATCAAAACCAATTAGACCTAAAGACAACAACACTGTAAGAGTGGACCCAACTCATGGTCTAAAAAAATATAGAGGAGGCTTTAACATCACCAATGACCATTATTGGAATGTAAGTCTTGATCTTCATTCCCAATTAACATATCAGTTATGTTATTAACTTAATTAATTAATTTGGATCCTTAATATTTGTAGTAGTCAGTTATTTTCACAGGAATATATGGATATGCAATTGGGTTGCTATGGCTTTTGTGTGGAATTCTATGTGGAATTTTCTTCATAATAACAAATTGTTGTTGCCAAAGTGATGGTGGAAACAAGGGTTGTGATCTTTTGCCAATTCCTCTAGCCTTATTGCTCCTCATATTAGCAATGTAAGTATATATTAGGGTTAGTCGAGTGGTCAGCTCACTCGTCCACTTAAGTAAGTTTCGGGGTTTGAATTCTGCCTTGTATATAGACTAATATAATCTTCAGTCAAATTGATCATTCTGCCAATCAAATGATGATATGTCATCTTTAAATGTCACGTGTCACAAAATAATTGGATGATATGTCATCTATCAATCAATCATTTCGTAACACATGTCATCTAATTGGTAGAAGGATCAATTTGACTAAGAATTATATTTTTTATGGACTGATATTTAACAAAATCTTTCGGGGACCAATTTGAAGAACGCAATATTTTTCGAGGACCAATGTTAATGTTAACCCTTGTTATTGTAGGGCTACAGGTGGATTAGCTATTGTAGGAAGTGCAAAATTTCGTTCCCATGAAAATAGTGCAGTTAATGTTATAGTCAATACAGCAGATGAGGCATCAGATATTACATTCAATATAATAGGAGCAATGAAAAGCATCCCAACTGAATTGATGGATGCTGATATTGCTTCAAAACTTGGCAACACAACTCAGAAATTTGATACTGCAGCTCAAAGTATCATACAGGAATCTGCCAAGAATAGGCACCTAATCAACATGACTTTCAAAGCATTGTAAGTGTTTTAATTTTTGCACTAAAATTTGTGTTAAGAATGGTGTTTTATTAGTCTCTTATATGTGTTTTATTGAATGATGAATTTCCATATTTCAGGTTTATTATTACTATTGTGACCATAAGCTTGAACTTGGTTTTTGTAATAGCCATGTCAGGTATGCTTAATTGGTCAATAATTGAAGGAATTATTCTCCATTAAAATAGGCATGAATCTCATAAAAATGTTGGAATTTTCTGTAGTGCAGTTTTTGGAGCGCTAAGGTTTTGGAAGGCACTTTACCTGTTAGTAAGCCAAATTGTATTTTCCTTGCACCTTAGATGTTTGTGAATTTGCCTCTTACATATATGAAGCTAAAATTTTCAACATCCATGATTATTTCTTTGTTGCTTTCTCTGTGATTTTCACAGGTTTGTTGTGCTTTGCTGGTTGCTGACAGTGATATGCTGGATACTCTTTGGAGTGTACTTGTTCTTAGAAAAGTAAAAGCAAAATTCTTTAATCTACAATATAAATTACTGTTCAGTTTCTTTCTCAATAATTGTTAATTTATCCACCATTTTTCAGATTTTCTGATGATGCATGCAATGCTCTATACAATTTTCAAGAAAATCCCTATAACAACAGCTTAAGTTCCATGATACCCTGTGATGAATTGCTCTCAGCAAAACCAGTTGTAGCTGAGGTTAGTTCAGGAATCTACAATCTTGTCAATGAGGTAAACAAAACTTTGCCTTTCATGCATATTAGTTATGACATTCCAACTCATGACACCTGTAATTCGTATGCGTTTTCCGAAAACTCTAAAGAAATAGCATTAACCTCTTATTAACAGATAGTTATAACAGGTAGATATAACTTTCGGTAACATCTCCAGGTGAATAATGGCCTATCAGAATATCAGGGACTCTTTCCAAATATACCAATAAATATATGCAATCCTTTTTCAGCACCACCTGATTTTTTATATCAGCCATGGAACTGCTCACCTAATTCTACTAAAATAGGAGATATCCCTAAGGTATGCCACAGATAATAACAGAATTATATTCTTTCCATTCCATAATATCTGTTACTCGAAAAAATTAGGCTAAATTACTGTGTTAGTCCCTATCGTTTCGCCAAATTTGTATGAACCTAATTACAAATTTGGGAAAACTATAGAGACTTTTAACAAAAAATTTAGTATATTTATAACTCAATGTATTTGGATACGGTTTGGAATTCACATTCATATCCATCAAATTATATGAATGTGCCAAAGTTTAAAAGTGACAGATATTTGCTGATGAGAAAGAAAACCTACTTGGCTAACTACATGATCTTGATTTATACTAACAACATAAACTTCATTGACAAAAAGGTATTGAGGCCTTATACTTGTTTTGGTGATGAAGATGAAATCTGTGGCAATGGAAAGTTCATACCAGGAAGTGAATATGAGGTGATTAAGGAATACACAACTTCAGTGCAGAACCTACTGAATGTGTTTCCTGGCATTAACAGCTTGTTAGAATGCCAGTTAGTGAAAGATGCATTCTCTCAAGTGCTACAGAAACACTGCAAGCCTTTGAAAAGATTTGGTAAGGTGACTTGGGCAGCAATGGTGTCTCTTGCAGCAACCATGGTGATTTTGGTTGTGTTATGGACTTTGAAAGCTAACTATCATGAGCATAGTAATCATCAACCTTAGCTTAAGATGGTTCATTCTGTGTAGCACAGTTTTTACAAATTAACCATCACTAATCAAAATCATTAATCAAACATTATAGTTTAGAATTAGCAAACACTAACTGTAGGACAAATTGGACATTTACAGCCTCTCAAGAAAACTGTATAGGAATGAGATGCAGACTTGTAACATAGAGAAATTTGGTTTTCTTTATTCTTTTGCAAGGAGGTGTATAGATTTTTTAACAAGATTCTTACAAAATTTCAGATGTATAATATGACACTCATCAAACAATAATATCAGATTAAGAAAATTAATTTTCATCAAGATTCATAAATAAGTTGCCTTATTATCAAATTGCATTATATTATTTACTTTATAGTAAATGTGTCCATGTAATTGTACCAAGATACACACACACACATTTTATTATTACATTTTTCACTATATTTTATATTCATATTTTATCAGTAATTCCTCAAGAGAAACTAATATTTGAGACTATTAGAGCTAATACAATCATTAATGCAGATTTTTTTTCCTGATATACAAAAGCAGATGCTAGTCAAAGTTTGGAATAATATTATATCATGCAAGTTGTGCAATCCTTAACACAATTATGTTCTTATTTTTCAACCTTTCTTATTTGTTTGCATTCACTTGGAAATATGCTGTTGTTTGTTATGCATGTTTTCTTTCAGAATGACATGATTGACATGGCATCCAGTGACTGATGTATTATGTTGGATTGTGTTGCTTCCAAGGAAAATTGTCTCTGATTAATTTAAACATATCATTCCAAGAAATTGATGGTTTCCTTTGTTATCCAATTCTAGCTATATATTCTAGATTTCTCATACAATACCATACATATATAGCCATATCAATAAACTTTGTCATTAACTCTTGTCATCACATCTTGTGTATGTATGTGGTTTCTGTATTAGATTTGTGCTTCTTCTCTCTTGTCATCATCTGCATAATCATATCATATAACTACATGTTTATATATTCAATCAATTAATGTTCACTGTTCTAGCTAATCTTCAACAACATAAATATATACTTGTGATCAATAATAATTTAAGTGGCAAAAATATAACTGTAATTTCTAAATAACAGACATTTTTTTTTATCTGAATCTGTGAATGAATGTTGACATAAGGAACAATACAGTCAGAAGTAGTCATGGAAAATAATCATGTTTAAACTATGTTATATGCAGCCTAATAAAACAAAGTCAATTATAATCACCAAAATCACCAACACCACCAGCACATAATTATCTGTGCTACATACATAAACTACAAAGAAGCACACATACACTTATTTATCATAACATAATTTTCTTATATATATATATATATATATATATATATCTATATGCTAGAAAAGTTATAATTATCCAAATCAAATATCAATAACACCCCTTGATACTGTAGCAGCCTTTTCAAGTTGGTTGCTAAATCCAAAAGAATTTCACTATTCAATTGAATAGTCTCAATCAATCTAATGAACTATGACTAGCTACCCTTGGAACTACTCAGATGATCCTTGCTTTGATGATGATGGAAAATGGGCCACTAAGCTTCTTATGGAGTGTGCTAGAGCAATCAATGATAGAGACTCAAGCAAAATCCAACACCTTCTATGGATGCTAAATGAATTAGCTTCCCCTTATGGAGATTCTGAGCAGAGACTAGCCTCATATTTTCTTCAAGCTCTGTTCTGCAACACCACTCAAACCGGCGAAAGATGCTACAGGACTCTTAAATCAGTATCTGAAAAGAACCAATCCTTTGATTCAGCAAGAAAAATGATACTCAAATTTCAAGAGGTAAGTCCATGGACAACTTTTGGACATGTAGCTTCAAATGCTGCAATCTTGGAAGCCTTTTTAGAAACAGGAGAGGAAAACAGAAAGAAGAAGCTTCACATCATTGACATAAGCAACAACACTAGCACACTTTGCACTCAATGGCCTACTTTCTTGGAATCTTTGGCTACTAAGACCAGTGTTCATGTTGAAACCCCTCAAGTGAAGCTCACAATTGTGTTGGTGAAAGAAAGCTTAAAAGGGTCAGTGATGAATGAAATTTGTCAGAGAATGGAGAAGTTTGCAAGGCTAATGAGAGTGCCCTTTGAGATTAACATGATAAATGGAGTGGAACATCTATGGATGGTGACAAAAGAAAAGTTAGGAGTAGTTGAAGAAGAAGAAGAAGATGATGAGGCTATTATTGCTGTGAACTGTGCTGGGGGATTGAGGGGAGTTGAGAAGGGAAAAAGGGGTAATGTGATTGGAATGTTGAAGTCTCTTAATCCAAGAATTGTGACAATTGTTGAGGAAGAAGGTGGTGGTAGTGGTGATTCTTGCATCACAAGAAATGATGATGATAGTGATGATAATTTTGTGAAGTGCTTTGAAGAGTGTTTAAGGTTTTACAAGATTTACTTTGATATGTTAGAGGAGAGTTTTGCAACAATAAGCAATGAGAAATTGATGCTAGAGAGGGAGTGTTCAAGAGACATACTTAGTGTTTTGAGTTGCAATGATAATAATAGTAGTGATGATCATAGAAGGGAGAGAGGAGTAGAGTGGTCTATGAGGTTTAGGGAGTATTTTACTCCAATAAATTTGAGTGATGATGTTGTTGATGATGTTAAGGCATTGATCAAGAGATATAATAGATCAAGGTGGTCATTGATGATGCCATCATCATCATTATCATCATCATCATCATCGTCATCATCATCACAAGTAGAAGGAATTTACTTGAAATGGAGTGATGAACCTGTTCTTTGGGCTTCAGCTTGGAAATAACCCTAGCTAGTTATTATTATTTAATTTATTGATTTTTTATTTTATTTTATTTTTATTTTCTTACATAACATAATAAGTCAGCTATGGCTTATATGAAGCTTACGTTTGTTACTTGTATAATTTTAAGAATAAATTATATTTTTTTGTTGACTATAAATCATTGAATTTATTTATGTTTTTTATTTCTAATATTAAATTCATTTTTTTTATTTGGTGCCTAATTCAATTTAGTTTGGTCTAATGAGACAAGCACATTACATTATTTTTGTCTCATCTGTTTTTTTTTATTTATTTACTTTATCATGTGTTTTTTAAGTTTAACGTAGATATTAGTCAAACCCATTTAATTTTATCACTATGTAATTACTTATTATTTATAATTTTACATAAATGTTGGATTGATCATTGATTCAGTTTAAAGTTTGATGGCATCACTGTCTACAAATTGATGGCTTCAAAATGAGAAGAGACTTAGCTTTCTGTGTCGGTGGCAAATTAAACCAATTGGATAATTAATTAATTAATTAAACATGTGCTTTTTTATATATAAATTCTAACTGTTGGTTATTTTTAAATAAGTTTTTTTTTAGATATTTAATATACTAAGTAGAAAACAAAATATTAAAAGGGAAAAATTAAAGAAAAATAACTAATTAACGGTTGCTGATTTGAAAATCTTTGTTGGTGAAGAAGTTGTACAGATTTAAGATTTTGTGCTAATTATTTGGATTTTATTATTCTTTTAAACTAACCTTGACCTTTTTGCACTTAAATTAATCATTTTCTCTTTTAATGATGAGTATTAGTGTGGCGTGGAAGCTTAATTAAACTTTATACTTTGTATCCTTCCATTAATTTTCTTTCATAGCTAGTAATAACTAATAATAATTGCAACCACTGCATCAAATTAAAGTAACCAAACCCAAATTGCAATTGCAACCACTTATTATAATAAATAAATAATTTAATTTCATTATTTTATATGTGGTTGATTCTCTTTGTTTCCTTTAAAGTGCAACAAACAATTTCATGGACACAGAATCCATAATTAGGTAATCAATCATTAACAATAACCAAACCAATTCGCCAGCTAGTTCCTTTCTTGTGTGCTACCTGAATCTGAATTCCACCATGTTCAAGAGAAAATAAAGGTGGGGAATAAAGTGATTAATTCTTTCTAATCATTTCAGTTGAAAAAAATACTCTATGTAGATTTTTAGAATAATCAAATTTATTATAGAAAAATACCAAGACTATCCACAAAAGATTTGGACACTAACAAAATTACCGATGAAAAAAAAAAACAAGTTTTCTACTCAAGAAAAATGGGTCATGTTTGACAAAATTACCCAAAACACCACCAAAATTACCCAAAATTAATGCCTCGTACGGAACACATTTTTTATGGGTAAAAAGTTCGTTTCTTTCTTTTATGGATAGTTTCGTCGGCACCCGAATCTTTTGTGGGTAGTTTTGGTATTTTTTTCTTATTATAATAGAATAATTAAATTTGTAATATACGAATAATTAAATTTATTTATGACAAGATAATAAAAAAAATTATATAATGCTAATATATATTTTTTATATGTAATAATTGATTGATAATTTTTTTGAATATATACTTGCTTTAATTAGTATTTTGAAACAAATTTTTTGTTACGTATTTCTATACAAATATGAACCAAAACAAACCTAATTAATAATTACAAGTTCCCAAAATAGAAATGATATTGTATCGCATGCTTAAAGCTTCTAAGGTGAAGGGCATTATTAATGGTTGCACCATCAATTCTATATGTTCCTCTCTTTGTTGTTAAGGACTAAAAGGTATCATCACTTTAATTTCATTTTAATGGAGAAAGGATCATATTTATCTGTATACATAAATTATTATTTGTCTTAAATATTCACATAAGATTAAATTATATATTGACAAGTAATAATAATATTTGAGTATGTTGTTATCGAATATTGTTATATTGATCTCCTACTAGATCATAGTTCAACATATTAGATATATATATATATGTATTTTTTTATTTTTCGATGTAATTTTAAGATTTTTTGTTGTAAATATCATTTAGCTTTATTTAATTAAAATTATGTTCATTTAAAAAATATATATATCTGCGTATGTCCTAAGAAAAAAAAAAAAACCTAAAGTGGAAATTCATATTGTATATCAAAGTTTTCTTATATAGGAATTAGGAAACATGACAAAACCATCTAACTTGCTCTTATCATATTGTGTATGAATTATAATGCTACATCTACATGGGTGCATATGATTGAATTTGCATTATTGTTTTTCTAAGAACCACACCATGTAAATTTATTTCAAAGTTTGTATTATTATTTTTGTAGGGATTTCAAGCTAATAATTTATACCTTGGGGATCCAACTCCAACACAACATTTTTATTTTAATTAAAGAAAAATTTATGAGTAACCCAACATCATTATCTTGTTCTTCACACCAGCCAGCGTGACCCTGCATATGCACATGCAACACTGCATATATATAATGCTAATATGCATACATTTTTTTAAATTTTTTCCCTCGAATTGATAAATATTTATAAGGGTATTTATCACTCACATAAAAAAAATATAAACTTATTACTTGTTGTAAACTACGTTTTAATATTGCCTTTAATATTTACTTTATTATACACTGCTGTGGTTCCATTTAAAAAAAAAAAAAAAAACTCGGTAGATTATATTAAGTTATTATTAACTCATGGAATTCATAATTTTAATACTTTTTATGTGAACATACACTTCCCTATTATTTATTTATTTGTTTATGTTCCAATCTCGTTTTATGTAAATTTCTTGAATCAAGCCAGAGTGAGAGTGTGGGTCAGATTTATTATCATTATTTTGTATCAGTTCAAGTGCATGTGTATTGTTTATATATGTTTTTCAGACACTGACAGATATTTTTTATTAAAATATAAATGATTATAAATATATTATATACAATTTTTATTCTTCTTATATATTTACCCATGTGAATTGAAGTATAATAAATCAAATTAAATTAGATTATAGCTAAGTAATGGAATTACAATAATGCATTCATTATTATGCAGCCATTATAAGTAGTGTAAATACTATGCTATCAATTATTATACCCTTTAACAGCTATAAGTCTAAAAATAATAATGCAGCTTTAATTTATAGTACTTTATAGTTTTATATCTGGTTTCTTTATAAGTTTTGGTAATATATCCAAAGTACAAGATAAGAAACATAAAGGGCGAATAATGAAGGTAGATTCCATAGATAATGGAATTGAGTTGTGTCACTTTCTAGTTTTGCTTGTTGATAAGTGAAACTAATTTATGATACCATAAATTAGGATACATACAATACTCTAAGTCAATTCCAAAGGAATTTTTTTTTATATGTAATTAGAAAATATATTTTTTTTAATGAGAGAATTGATACATAAACAATTCATACTTTTAGTTACTTTTAGGATAAATGTGGAAAATTCACAATAATTTGTTAATAAATAAAAAAGAGAAAAACAATAAATAAAATATTTTGAATTATGAATTTAAACTCTAAATCTTAAATTTTAAAATCTAAATTCTATATATTAAATCTGGGTAATTAATATAAAATATAATAAATAAAGAATTAAGATTTGTGTAGTTAATCAAAAGAGCAACTATCATTATTACTTAATTAATAAGAAGCATTTAAGATGAGCCATATATATTCATCACTTACATAATTCAAATTATAATTCTTATATATATATATATATATATATATATATATATAAAATATGACTCACAATTTATTTTATAGAGAGAGTCAATATTTCATTTTTTATTATATATACTAATTTACAAACATAAAAGAGAGTGTACCATTATTATAATTACATGTACTAATATCTTAGTAGTCAACCAAAAAAAATTGTACTAATATATATGTTAGTAATAGTTATGAATAGTGCTATAAAATTAATGTTAGGAAGCGAATAATTAAGTTATAATTCGTAATTTATATGGGTTATCATTCAAAATTTATATAAATTATCATCCATAACTCATATATTCTAAAATTTATATGAAATATCATCCGTATCTATGTGTTAATTCTCTATTAGTCATATTATATTGGCTCCTTATTTTTTTTCACGTAAATGGGCTTTGGCACTATGTTATAGCTTAGCTTTAATTGATTTGTGTTTTATATTATGGTGAGTGGGTGGGTTCTCCTTCATTCTCATGTCCTAGCTGTAGGCACCCCCCACGCATGAAAAATTAAACCACATATATATTCAATTCATGTTATGGTTGGCAAATTCTTTTTCATATTAAAAGCTGCTATGAAAATTAAACCATAAACTTTTCCAAATATGATGTGTTAGTTTCACTTTCACAATAATGAACAAACCCTTTTTATTTTACTATGATTAAGACCATACTTACCTTGTGAATAATAAATATAATATTAAGCAAACTAGTTTAATTTATGTTATAAATATAAAGGTTATTTCAGTGGATTTTTGGATTTAATTTGTAGGAAAGAAATATAGAGACAAAAAATAGAGATGGAGATGAGATGAATACCTTTTTGTCTTTACAAATAGAAAATTGTACTTTTTATTTCTGTCTCCACAATCTAATGAATATACGTATCTATATGTATTTCAAACCTAGTTAAATTAACTTTTTAAGAGTTTTAATGGGGGACTACATTTTTTTAATCTGGTATTAACTAACTTTTTGAAATTATTTTGTTAATTTTAAATTCTAAATATTTAATTATAAACCCTTAAAGCTAAATTATAAATCTTAAATTAAAAATGATAATTTTTATAATGAAAAGATTGATTAATATTAATTAATTAAAATTTAATTTTTCGTCTTTTTCTTTATGTAAATATTTTAAAAAAAATTGAAGAGTATGTAAATATTCAAATTTTATTTTTAATTAACAATCAAAATGAACAATCAATAATTTTTTTAAAAAAAATGGACTGATTATTAATGAAAAAAGTTGATTCCAATAATAATAATATTATTATTATTATTATTATTATTATTATTATTATTATTATTATTTATGAATTTGATTTTCATATATAAATAACTAATCGTGTATTATTTTCACATCAGTGAATAACTAATTTTCAATCTTACTACTTAAAAGTTATCTAAACGTATGAATTTGATTCGATGAACCAATAAAAATTCAGCCAACATCAGCTAACAAGTTAAATTAAATGTTCTATTTCTTTAGGTTTCAAATGTTCTGTTTCTAAAAAATACAAAAATTTACTAATTGTTAGTTGTTTTAGATTTCGAATGTTCTAGAACTTTTATATTGTGGACGTTCTATAATTAATTGTGATGAATGTTCTATTTTTTATTAGCTTATTTATTGGTTAGAAAAATATTATCCGTAATAAAACTATTACTATTATTATTATTATTATTATTATGGTGCGAAGTTTGATGTAAAAATTTTCTATGTATGCAAATGTGGAAACCCCAAGGGCCAAAGGTGGCACATTTATTTCTTTCTCCTCAGATTTGGCACTCTATATTCCTTATTAAGTTGTTGGTTCTTGATTCTTGAATGCAAATTCATTAGCATAGTGATGCATATTGAATCATCCAACATCAATGGCAAATCTTGTTCCTGGTGTGCTTCTGAAACTGATGCAGCACATGAACACAGATATCAAGGTTGCTGGTGAACACAGGTCCTCACTTCTTCAAGTTGTGAGCATTGTTCCAGCACTTGCAGGCACTGGTGATGATCTTGATCTCTTCTCAAACCATGGATTCTACCTAAAGGTCTCTGATTCTTCTCATGCAACCTATGTTTCTCTTCCTGATCAAGATGATGATCTCATTCTCAGTGACAAAATCCAGCTTGGCCAGTATGTGTTTGTTGAAAGGCTTGAACCAGCTTCACCTGTTCCTATTCTTCATGGTGTTAGGCCTGTCCCTGGTAGACACCCTTGTGTTGGAACACCACAAGATATTGTTGCAAATGCAACTAAGAACAACTCACCTGGATTGTTCCTTAGCAATGGTGCTATGGTTGATGTGAATAGCAATGGTGTTTGTTCTGTTAATGGGGATGCTGATAAATCAAAGTCAAACTCAAACTCAAAGTCTTATGTTAGGGAGAAGGAGAAGAGGGAAAAACAGGAAGAGAAGAAACCAGTGGTGTTTGGTAATGGAAGGTGTAAATCTCCTTTGACAAAAACAGGTGGAGGAGATAATGGTGTTGAGGTAAAGAAGGAACCATTGGCAAGATTGAAGTCCTTGAATTCAAGTTCAAGGTCTGTTACTCCTTCTTCACCAAGTAGTTGCTATTCATTGCCTACTTCTTTTGAGAAGTTTGCAAATGGGGTGAAGCAGCAGGCGAGTATCAAGGGTGCTCGAGGGGCTAGTTCGCCGAACGGGAAGAGGATTGTGATGGGGAATCCAATCCGGAATTTGGTTCAGGGAATTGAGCTTGGTGCTAAGGTGCTGAGGAAGAGTTGGGAAGGGAATATCATGGAGGTCAAGACTAAAGAGACACCTAAATTAAGGGCAGTCAAGTGTGATTCTAAGCAAGAAGCTCTTAGCTCTGTAAGTATGATTCACAAATCACGTCACCTTTTGAATTATTTTAATATCAAATCCCTAAGATTAATGGATTTAATTTCATAGCTTCCTTTATTTGTTCATTGAAAATGGATATTGAGTCTTTTTCTATATGGTCAGAGTCTCTTTTCCTATGTTTGGTTAGCATCACAGGACAGAAAATATGGAGACGATATCGGTTTTTCCTCTATTATCTGACTGTCTCCATATTTTTCGTCCTAGGATGCTAAGCAAACAACACTACACACTGCCTTAATAATGTATGTTAACCCTTTGAATTTTTGGTGCTAAAGACTCCTAGGAGAAGTCTTTCATATGAAAAATTGGCCTCTAAGGAAGAGGGTAAGATTCAAGCATCCACAAAGTCCTCTAAGGAAGATCACAAGGCTCAAACACCTACAAAGAAAGTTAGTGCTAATGGAAATGTGGAGGAACAAGAAAAGTCAAGTAAGGCAAGAGTTTCTATTGGAAAGAAATCATCCGAGGTTTCTAAAGCCGCATTCCCTGGAAACTTGGTCAAGGTTTTTCCGAATAGTAGAAAAGTGACGGATGCAAGTAGTGTGCAATGGTCTTCACTCCCCTCATCAATGGCAAAGCTTGGGAAGGTATACCCCCTTGAAAACTCCTCATTTTCTAAGTTTAGTTTCTTTGGCTCTTGTAGCTCTGAATGTGTTTATGTCATGCAAGTACTGTGGGGTGCTGAGGATAACTGAATGCAATCTTCACTTGCAATTTTCATTACATCCTTTTGAATTTGATTCAATTACACTCCCATTTGTCCTTTTTGCGATGTTAACAGGTTTTAGACAACATGTGATTGAAATATAATTTGGTTTATTATTATGGAATCCTTTTGTTTGAAAAAGAAGTTATGTGGCTTTTAATTCTTATTTTTTCATACTTCTTCATGTGTGACAGGAAGTGATGAGGTACAGAGATGCGGCACAGATGGCAGCAACAGAGGCTTTGCAAGAGGCTTCTGCTGCTGAGAGTTTGCTACAATGCCTAAGGTATGAATTTATTCAGTTGAATAAATTGGCAATGTATTCAAGGTTAAATTAATCTAAACACTAAATAATTCATGAAGTTGGTAATTGCTTAGTGTGTTTTTGGCCAAACCAAGGGAGTAATTCTTAATTTCTTATGAACAGCTGAATCATTAGATCAGATCTTTAGTATTACCAAGATTGTAGATTGTTCCTGTGCACCAAAATCTAGATATATTGGTACTTGTAGTACCTTTTTTTTAATCTATTCAAGCAAAGAACATCTGTGAGATATGAAAAATACAGTCACAGTAACTTATATCATACTCCAATGAAGTATCGTACAAAATATTTTGACATTATTTTTTAAAATATTTTTGCTATCATATAAAATCAATATGTACCAGTGTGAACAAAGTGAAAACACCAATGCCTATGTTGAATCTGAAAAACTTGGCTTGTTGGCTTGAATCTTAAGCTACAGTGATAGCAATAGGATGTTTCCTCTCTTTCTTGACACACTTTTTGGTTCATGTTTATGTCAGTTCATATGCAGAACTAAGCAATTCTGTTAAAGAACAAAACCCGCAGCCCACGATAGAGCAGTTCTTAACTCTTCATGCAAGCCTGAATAGTTCACGGACTATTGCTGACTCGTTATCTAAACCAATTCCTGACGCTTCATCTCTGGATTATGAAAGTAGCACAATAGAGGAAGCACTAAAAATCAAATCACATACACAGAAACTTGCAACTTCATGGATCCAGGGAGCCTTAACCACCAATCTATCATCCTTTTCTGTCTATGCTCGAGAACCTCAGCCTACGAAGCTTCAAGCTTCAAGCAATTCTCAAAATCAAAAGAACATCCTGGGAAGTAGTAAACCAATATTGATCCTTGAGAATTCAAGTGAAGACACTTCATCAAAATCCCACGGAAAAACTCGCCCTAATACCAAGCTTGCCTCGCAAGGAACTCCACGAAAATCGGTCGATGGGTTAGCAAACGGGCACAACAAGCAAGTAGTCCAACCTCTACCACAATGGACTAGAGGAAATGGCCTTGATGAGGTGGTTAATTTGGCTGACGTGCTGCAATTAAGGTCTAGAGACTGGTTTCTTGGATTTGTTGA
>JASCZI010212248.1:0-14530 GCA_036250425.1 Stylosanthes scabra
ATCATTATATGTCCTTGCCATCTTTTTCTTTCTTCAAAGTAGATAAAATCATAATCACAATTATAAAACATAAGAATGAAATACAACAAATAATGTATTTAGTGCACGTTCATATAAATATATATTAATTAGCACATATGATCACAAAACCAAAGCATGTCCTAGTGGTAAAGGCCGTGCCTTATAAACCCTTGGACATGGGTTTGAAACTTGGTTTCAGTTTATTTTTCATTTTAATTTTCTTACATATATCATACTTTCACTTTGATAATTAATTAATTTTATTTTTATTTTTAATCTAAAAACTCACAAGATACCGTCATATATGCATTCAACCATGATTTTATTAAGTACATCATACATAATTTCAAATACAAGAAAATAAAATTCAACCCTTACATTATTTCATAACAATAAAACTTAAAGTATAAAAGTAACATACAGCTATTAAACTTTTCCATCATTAATCAAATGACCAATATTTCCTTCATTAGCCTCGAAGAAATCAGACACATCATAGTGAGTGGCGTAATTTTCAGTTTCATCCTTTGAAACAAAATTTGTTTCCTTTTCTTTGTCATCTTTCTTTAAGGATGCTTGGTAAAGATCAACCAAGTGTCTTGGGGTACGACAGGTACGCGACCAATGACCAATACCACCACAACGGAAGCATTTGTTTTCTGTTTTCTTATTGTGCCCATTATTCCTTTCCCACTTCAGGTGAGATCTTTTCTTATTATTCCTTCTCTTTCCATAAAATTTTCTTTTATTAATTTCTTGCCTTTTATCCCTTCTCGGGTCATGATTTGCCACATTCACTTCAGGGAGTGGGGCAGCGCCTGCAGGGCGAGCTTCATGAATTTTCATGAGCAGTTCATTATTCTGCTCAGCAACAAGAAGGCATGAAATTAATTCAGAATATTTATAAAATCCCCTCTCTCGATACTGCTGCTGCAGGAGCACATTCGAGGCATGGAAGGTAGTCAAGGTCTTTTCCAGCATATCATAATCAGTGATCATTTCACCACACAATTTCAGCTGTGAGGTAATTCGGAACATAGCCGAGTTATAATCACTGATGGTTTTAAAATCTTGTAGACGCAGATGCGTCCACTCATAACGGACACGAGGAAGTATAACCGTCTTCTGGTGATTATACCTATCATGAAGGTTCTGCCACAGATCTTCAGGATCTTTTAACGTCAGATATTCATTTTTCAGAGGTTCGTCAAGATGACGATGAATGAATATCATGGCTTTAGCGCGATCCTTCAGGGATGCGTCATTATTGGTCACAATGGTGTCTCCAAGACCCATTGAATTCAGATGGATTTCAACATCAAGTATCCATGATAGAAAATTATTACCAGATATATTTAGGGGTACAAATTCGAGACGAGAAAGATTAGACATGGTAAAAGATTAGTACCTTACTTCAAAGAAACTTAATTAGAGCTTCGTGCTTCGAAGCAAATTGATCTGAGCCTCGTGCTGATAACGTGTTATAGAATTAAAGCTATAATAGAGAGAACAATAGAAAAGCAAGAGAGAGAACTATAGAGAGAAAGAATATGAAATTCTTATTGATTTCTGGATATGAAAAACTTATGAAATCATAGCCCTATTTATAGTAAAAGATTTACTATTACATGAAAAGGAATGAACGGCTATGATTCATTTACTATGCAACATAGTAACTTGATTAGGAATGGACGGTCATGATTTATTGGGTTACTATGCGCATAGTGCCGCATAGTAACCGGCGGCTCAATAATTCATAACAATTTCATTATTATAGCTACTACTGCACCACCCCATACGAAATCATTTTAATATGTTATATCAACTTCAAAGCTAACTTTTTTCTTAGAATTGCTTGCATGGTTACCCCACATTTGACACACCCCAACATCATCCTGTTTTGAATTAATTAATACAAATTCACATTTTTGGTTTAGCATTAATTAGTGGACTTTATATAAACACATAAATCCAATCGTAGCTACTAATCTACATATATATATATATATTGTACCACCCATTCAAGCGTACCTAGTTAGCCATGATATATATGACAATGACACCACATTTTAATTTCGATATGTACTCCCATGAATTTGTTAAGGACAATTTTACAATGAAGTGATCTTTAAGGCTGCGTTTGGTAAAGATATTGGGATTGAGTGACTAAAACTGGGGGATTGAGACTGGGTTACTGAGACTAAATTATGTTTGTGTATTGTGTTTGATTTAAGATGGACTAAATTTAATTGTGTCTCAGTATCATGTTTGGTTTAGCAAGAAATAGTAGGCCAAGATGCATGAAATGATTGAAATACCCTTAAAATCAAACCAAAACCTAAAAACAAAACCTAACCCCCAAATTTCCTCATCTATTCATCCTTTTTCACACGAGAGTTTTGCTTCGTTGGTCGCCTTCCACATCTGCGAGCTCGTCGTCGCCCTACTACCCTCTTCCTGGCGAAGTCTCAGTGGCAGCCTTGGTTCCCACCATCCGTTTCCGTTTCAGTTGCGTTCTCTGCCATCGCTTGCAGGAGAGGCCTATGTGGAGGCCTGGATAACTCTGTCGCCGTAGGATTTGGTCGGTTTCATCGGTGGCCAACTAACCCCCGTCGCCGCCCGATTGTAACTCTCCGCAATAGTGCACCACCACTTCGTCCTTGCTCCGAGCTTGGTAAGATCTTCTCCCTCATCTCGTTACTTGTGATATGCTCTCCACTTGGTCTTTAGGGTTCCTCCGGTTGATGATGTTGTTGCATGTATGCTTAATGGAAACTGTTAATTGGGCCTGATTTGATGCCTTAGTTCTGATGAAAGTGGTAGTCATTGATAAGGTTATTTGGAATTACCTTGCTTAACTAATACATTGCTGATGATTGGGGTTTGTTAATTGGTGTGTTGTGTGGTGGTTCTCTGGAATGGTTGTTGGCGTTTTTTTCAAAGTTTCTACGTTTGGAACATTATGAACTTACCAATTTAGAATAGGACGTTGATAAGTTACCAGTTTAGAATAGGATGTTGATAAGTTGCAGTTAATTGCTCCATTGCTAATCTGTTAGGAAAACCTGGATACCAATTTTCTGATTTTAGTTTGCGGCAAGCAAATCTTACCAACTTGGGCTATGTAAATTGCAGAATTAGCTATCTAGTTGATCAAGCCACCTACAAATTTGATTATACCTTTATTTATCTGTCATTGTGTTTGTTAACTTTGGCTATGTGAATTGTAGAATTAGGTATTAAAAGACATAAAGGCATGTCGTATAGAGTTAAATCTGCCGGCAGTGGTGACTCCAGCACCAGCGGTGATCGGATTTGCAAGTGTGGATTGATTGCACAGATGAAGGTCTCAAATAGCGAGGCTAATCCGGGGAGGGAGTATTACTCTTGTCCGGAAGGGAAATGTAGGTGGTCTAGGTGGGCAGGACCTGCTATCAAGTGCCCGGTTAGGGTTGGCGCCCAAAATCGTGAACAAGATGCGGAAGAATCTCAAGTTGGCCTGGGCAGCAGCTTACTTGTACACGAGAGGATTAGGAAAATTGAGAATGATTGTGTTACAATAAAAATGTTAGCATGTATGAACCTTCTTTGTTTTGTGTTTTGCTTGTTTTTGTTAATGGTGTTGTTGTTTAAGCATTGAGCTTCAGATTGTAAAATTTCTAAGTGAAATTGTTATTGGCAAGAGAACAATGTTTTTTATGTTTACAGGAAGTTGAGTGTACCAGATTGGATCCATCTAATGAATCCTCTTAATTTCATAAGTAAATTGTGAGCTTCTTTCTGGCTTGTATATTATTTCCTACTGTTAGGTTTTAATCTCTAATTTTGTGATGTTGTTAGTTTGATATGTTGATGACAAACTCTTGATGAAACTCTTGATGAAACTCATAATGAAGAAAACTTTGTTATGATAGTGAAGAAAGTTTTGAACCGAGTTCGTTTCTTAGCACCAAAAGTGAGTGAAAATTAGTTATATTATAAAATAGTTGTGCAAGGAAGAGTGCTTCTAAATGCAACTCTGTTATGCTTCCATGATCATTACTGTTGTTTCTTAATAAGGAATAAAAGAGATTTCAATAAAAAGCTTGCACTTTGCTGAGCTGAATGTAAAAACATCATTTTCAGCATGTTGTTGCAAGAGGAAACAACAAGAAGGCAGAAGCAAATGGCTTTAATACCTGTCTAACCTTAACGATTGAAGCTGAAAATACATTTAGTTAAAGTAATATTGTAATTTAATATTATGCATGAAGTTTGGTTTTCTATTACTAAATCTGAATAACTGGAAACACAGAGTAATAGAGTGCACAAAACATTTCAAAACCCACATTGTCAAGTTAAATTACTCTTCAAAAACAAGAATACTAAACCAGGTACTTGCAATAGGAAACACTCATAAACCAGCTAGTAGATATGGTTGACCGCTTGCCCTTTCACCATCAATACTTGCCGTCAAGAACGTCTTGTGCAATAGTGGGCTTTTGAGCATCAGTCAATCCCCAGAAACTCTTCTCCAACCGAGGATCCGAACATATCTTGACTACCACTTGAATGGCATCATGATCAGGAAACCCAAGCTCAGCCAACTTCTCTCCCATCTTCACTTCCTCATTCTTCCCTGAGATCGCGTTTGCAAGAATCTGAACGTGCTCCCTCTAAGCCGCGGTGGATTCGTGCACCTCATCAGCCATCATTTCCAATATGTCTGCCTGCTTCCTCTTTTTTCCGGACAGCCTCCTAGTGAAAGCAGTTCGATGAACTGATGATACCGTTCCCTGCCCGAGAATTCCTTGAGTATCAGCTGGCCCAGTGGCTGTTGGCTCTGACGACATGAAATAGTCATCCATAGTTGGGTCTTGCTCATCCGGTTCTTCCCCTATCTGTTCTTCAGCATCAAACCCACTGACGGCCACTGAACCTGTTGCTCTATCCTTACCGAAGATCCGGCCAAGCCGTTCGAACATTGGAAAGGGCTTGCTAGGAGTGTAGAATTTCTTAGGATGTGCCTGAAATTCCAAAACAATTGCAATCAATTTATAATAACCATAGCAGATTTAGTGAATCACAAGATTGGTGAGAAGCAACTACCTTAAGCCATGTTTCAAGCACCTCCCTGCTATCAACATCTATGCACTGCTTCTCGGCATTCCACCCAAACCCGCTACAAGCAAGCATATTCGCAGCTTACTGATACTTCTCCTTCATGCGCTTATGCTTGTTTTTGCAGTGTTTTGCAGTGACCGTGCAGGTGGGAAATCGTTCGATCATCTTTAGGGCAAGCTTTTCAAAGGTGCTGGCTCGAAATTGTCCGCAGTCCGGCCTCGTGCCGTCAACGACGACCTCTTCCGTGAATCCGACAAAGGCTTCCGTTTTCTCTTCGCTCCACATACGCTTGTCCATGATGCACTCTGGGGAAAAAAAAGATTGCAAGCAAGTGAGAAATCATCTTGTGAGACAAAACGCAATTAATAAGTGACTAAGTTGTATGACTGAAACAGAAGGGAAATTGCGAAAAAAAATTGTAACCAATTAGGTGACTATCGTGGTCAGCAAGGAAATGGCAAAAAAAATTGCACACAAAAGAGAAACCATCTTGTGAACCAGCAATTCAGGACTACCAATTGCGAACACCCAAACTACATTACCTAGCCTTGCATTACCTAGCCATGCACACTTCATACAATAAAAACTTTGTAGGTATAGGAGATGAGATGAGATGAGAGAGCCAATTCATGAAGGCTTTTGCTTTTAAAAACACAAAAAATGTGATGATGATTATAAGAAATCAAATAAAGTCTACCAGCATCATGAGTCGAGCACACTTTATATCATGTGAAAGACATAGCAGAAGAAATTGCAATTCATAGCATAATATCAAATGAGCAACACAGCTCACATTGCAAATGAGCAACGCAATTTATATCAAGTCTACAACACCTACAGAAGCTGTCTGATACAAGCAACACACTTAAGTATTCAAGTCACCGCTTATTTTAAAGTCAAATACAAAGGTTAACGATGATTGGAAATACAAATCTTACAAATACATCACAATGATCATGTTTTGAGTTATTTCACGCACACACATATAAACCGCTCAACATTCCACAAATTATCAATTGACCCCATCATTATCAGTAGCCACGGAGGGCCTAAGTGCTCGCCACTCCTCAAACATCTCAACCACCACGGTTTCACGCATTTGTGTCCGCTCCTCAGTGTTTTCTACAACCTGAATCCTATCCTCCGGTTGAGACTCGTCACCTGCAAGCGTAAAGGCCTCTAAAAAGGCTGAGTCTTCTTCCGGGTCCACGTCCATGGTTAGCCGGATAAAATTTTGCAACAAGAAGCATGCAATGATTATTTGACTCTGTGTCTTTATTGGATAGAATGAAGGGCTTCTCAGTATTGCCCATCGCTTCTTGAGTAAACCAAAGCAACACTCTATGACGTTTCTGGTAGAGGAGTGCTTCCTATTAAAATACTCTTGGTATGTTTGAGGTGCACGAGAACCATGGCCCCACTCTTTCAGATGATATCGAGTACCTCTATATGGCGCCAGAAATTCAGGCCCATTTGTGTAACCCGCGTCGACTAAGTAGTAATTACCTATCAAGATCACAACAAGCACAAATTTTAACATATCTACGGTTGGCGACTCTATGACAGTTAGCTATCGGTTTAAGAAGAACTAAAAGGTTACCATTCGGAACTTGGAGGCAGTTGCGACGTGTGATCGCATCTCGGAACACTCTTGAATTGGACCCGGACCCTTCCCAGCCGCTGAGCACATACACAAAGCTCATGTCCCGATTGCAGACCCCTAACACATTTGTGCAAACCTTACCCTTTCTTGTCTGGTATCGTGGCTTATCACATTCAGAGATGGTGACCTCTATGTACGTCCCATCTAGTGCCCCTAAACAACCCTATATAGTCAAAAGAATCTAATACCTTAAACTTATTCCATGTATGATCTGCACAGTCTTCATCAACAGGTGTGGGCTTTACGAATAAAACACATTGAACATGGATAACTGCCCTCAAGACTCTGTTAAAATACCGACTAACTGTTTCCCCGAACCTACAAAACCTAACTTGTAGACTACGGGTTTTTTTGTGATGAGCTAAGATTATGAGGAAGGTGGCAACTTGCTCAGGTAAATTAACCCTACCATCCTCAACTAATCCCCCACGGGTATGTAGCAATTCACACAAATTGGCAAAGGCATTTGTGTTCATTCTCAACTCCCACACACAACTCCTATCACCCTCACCGATTATACGTTCAAGTGCATCACGCCTAATTCTACTACTCACTTTCCCCCCTAACGGCAACCATGCATTTTCTTTTTTTCTAAAGTACACAATCAATGTAAGAACAAGGTAAAACAACATATTATCATGCCTCATTCTCATCAATTGATCAAAAGCAACACACAGCTTAATCTTTTCGGAACGATCCATTTAATCCTAAAAACAAGAAGCAAAAAGTTCAACAAAGATTAGAATAAATGGGAACATGGATCAATAAAAACTTTTCAGTCTAATAAACCTTGTGAAAGATACTTCAAATCAGTCAGACAATAGGATTACATACCAGAGTAGCAAGCAAGAAAAGCAAATGAGCCAACATAGCATCAACATGTCTCATACTTTTTGAAACCTGAACCTTCGAGAGAATTACTTGATAATCGCCTTATCATTACTATGTCATCGATGCTTTTAATAAAACTCTAGTTTCTCAAAACAATTTATTAGCCACAACAAATAGAAGCCAGTTGCAACAATAAACAAGTCACCAACAATGCTCATGATTTAGACAAATCAGCAACCATACTTTACAACATACCAAGCACACACAAGTCTACAGCCATCCAGAATTGCAAGTGCAGAATATAGTACCAAGTGAAGAAGATAGCAACAAAAAAAACAAAAAATAAAAACAAATTCGCATACAAAAGAATCAACACTTGCATTGCAGTTCATCAAGCATACTCCACTACCAATTTATGGTTCTCAATCCACTTCGAACTTCAGCCATGTAATTGAAAAGTACTCTTCACATGGAATTTCTAGGTTTAGTGACATCAGGCTAATTACAAATCTAACTCGCCATGCACATCGGACTCCATGACGACACAAATTTATTGGCAAAAATTGGTTAAGGAATACACAGCAATATCAACACCATTGTGAAAACCCTAGACGAAAACGGCCACCAAACAACAAGGCTGGTTTCAACATACCACATTCGAATATACCAGCCCACACCAACATAATTCAACAGACAACTCATTACACACCGATTGGGAGGGAACCAACATTTTACACATGCTTCAAAGGAAACAACGAAGAACAGAGACGAGCAGCAGAGTTAACGAGAAAGGGCTGCTTACCTCGGCCGAGCTTCTTCCTTTGAGAATCGTCGACACCGGCGACGTCAAAAACAGAGTTCTGCAACCCACCCTCCGCTACTACGCCTCGCTATCAAGAAAAGGCTCGAGCTCTACGAAGAAGAAAAAATGACGAAGAGTGAAGGAAGCAATTGGGTGGCAACCCTAATTAGATTGAAAGGGGGTAAGGCTGGGTATTTCGAAAATTATTTGAGGGTATGAATGGAACAAATTTTTATTAAATTTTCAGTCACAGTCTCCAGCCTCTCAATCCCTCCTAACTGGAGGTATTGAAAACACTGAAAATTTTGGGTCTGGGACTGAAATTTTAGTTCTAGTCCTCAACCAAAAAACACAATACTGAGACCCAATCTTTCAGTCTCAGTCTCTTTGGAGGAAATCAAACACAGCCTAAATGCTTAGAACGAATAACACTAATTAGTTTTACTTTAAAATTAATAAAAATAAAATAAAATATTTCATATGATAGTCATTTAATCACTCATTATAAAAGATTTTTTTCTCTATTATTTTTCCTTTCCACTCTAACATGCATTTTTTTTAATTAAATAAAAATTAAATTTTAAATTTTGTCATAAAAATTATGTTCTTATGCTGTAATATCATTTCTTTTAAAGTCTTAAATAAATAAAAAGAGACCCATAACTTTCTCACTTACCAAAGAAAAATGGTGCATATGGTGAATTGAATTTCATAGCGTAATTGCATTCATATATGGTTCATAATAATTCATGCATCTAGGTTGCCACAAATTAAGAGTGTCACACATCTAATGCAACTATGGTCCGCTCTACTAGAAGCATTATCGGGGTTACGTATGTAATTCGGGCATGTGAGCCAAGTCAAATAATGCAAACAATGACTATGGAACGAAGAAGATACTACCAACAATGTTGGCACTAGGTCTCCGTTCCTTAACAATGTTTTTAGGATTCGATTTTTTTTAAAGATGATTAAATTTGCTTGTTTGGAAGAGTCACCTATTTTATTTTTACAATATTTAAGAGATTAGTCATTAAATTTTCAGTATATTTTAGTGCATACTAAAAAAAATGAAGAAGCTACTTAATAAATAATAACAATGGTGAATACTTAAATAATTGTTCTTTAAAAAAAAAATTATTGAATTAACGAATGAGTACTCAACAAAATTTTATTCTCTTGAAATATTTGAGGATTATTTTCATCAGAAAAATTCATCCTTGTGTTGCTTTAAAATAAATTCTTATTAATGTATGTGTTAGCTAGATAAAATATTCCATAACAAATTCTATTATAAAACAATTAAGTCTCTAAAAACATCACAATAAGAAAAACTGGTCCGTTCAAAACATATATAGGAGGCATCAAGCTGTACAGCGAGAATAATTCTCCAAAATAAAAATGTGTTAAGGGACCAAAATATATCTAATATCAAACTTCTTATTATTAACATAATAACATGTGTTTATTCTAATTATGGAGCTTACTCCTCCCTCCAATATCAAACTCACAATTTGTATAGAGTTGAAATGTGATTATGATTATGTATGTGATAATGTAAATAATTGTGACGTGGGTGGTTTTATAAATCAAATAACTATAATTATATTGTCGATCAGTTCGTTACATGACTAGCTACTAAACAAATAAGAAAACTAAAAGCATTTAAGTTTGGCTGCTGATGAGATGGCTATTATATATGTATAGGTGTAGAAGCAATGGTTTGACCAAATTTTTTTTTACCAAAGATAGTAAGAGAGATATTCGAACTCGAGATCTTTTTTGAGAAATGGGATAAATGTTATTTGAGTTACAGCTCGTTGGTAATGGTTTGACCTATTGCTTTACTTTCAAAAGCAAAATGATATAATTAGATAAGCATCAAACATGGCTATTTCTTAAGAAATCTCTATGTGCATATTTTTCACTAAACTTATAATATTGGGTGCATTTTAAAATACTATAGTATATAGTATTTTAAAGCTTTTAGCCATTATCTTAATTATACATATTATAATAATTTTATCTTTATTATTTAAAAGATATTTTATAATAGTTTTATCTTTACTACATTTAGAGTTATGACCTAAAAGATTAGGACATTTTTTACCTAAAAATTATAAAGAAAGTTATGAATAAATGTAATATCTTTATTATTTCTTTTAGAGTTATGTGTGTGTGAGAATTTTGTCCTAGGGTTAAAATGCATAGATTACCTTTGATAATTCAGCTTCAGTTGATTTTAAGGCATTTATATAGATATATATGGTTTTCGATATTACATCAACTTTGTTGATGCTTGCACTAAGTATAATCAATTAATTAACCATGTAAAATTGGGAATTGAAGAAGAAGTAGTACTCTTATGATTAAATAGTGCATCTTCATCAAATTTTCAAATAGAAGGCATATATATATACGAAAGAACACGACATCATTTTGTCTTGAGGAAACTAATAATTAGTCTGTATTATTATGGTTATAGAGCTATTAGGGTGGAGGGTGTCATAATAATAATTAGAAAGAAAGAAGGAAGGAAAGAAAGAAGAGTCATGTTCGGCGGTGCAAAAAAATTAAATGTTATTTGAGGGACAAAGATTAGATCCAAAAATGTTAAAAGTTTTGCACTGTGTGATTTTGGCATCTAAATTGCATAATACTTCCCAAAGTCTCAAATGTTAGTCACATGAAGTGCTTGATATAATATTGTCACCCCCACAAACACAATTATACATAGTTACTGAAAAAAGATAACATAATTCATACATCAGATAGATGACATGAAATTTGCGCCCTAAAAAATATTTTTGATGAAAATAAAGGACAAATATATATATATATATATATGATCCAAATTAATTAATTAGGTGTTTCCTGAGTGTGGATCGGACACTAGTGTACCTAAATCTTAAGAGATGGTCCTGCTAGTTTAGCCCATATGTATGTGGGTCCATTTTACTTTTAATTTTTCTAGTGTTATTTTTCCCTGGAAAGAAAATTACTAGAAAACAAGATTGGGGTTAATATTGAAAGAGGTATATAAGGTGTTCCAAGTTGAATACCAAACAATCAAATTTAAATGTTACAAAAAAAAATCAAATTTAAATGTCAATGGCAAGAGGTACATGAAAGAGGAGCTGTAACTAGCATGTCACATGTCTGGTTTGTTTTACATTTGAAAAAACTTTTTGAGTACCATAGTGTACTGGGTTGTTTTTCATTTTAAAAACCTTGAGTACCTTAGTGTACAAATGTACTAGCAATGGTGCTTGTCATAACAAAGTATAAGGGAAATTAAATTATTTAATTTTTTATTATTAATGTATAAAAAATGATAATAACAACCACAACCACCCCATAATAATAATAATAATAATAATAATAATAATAATAATAATCTAGATAACCATAAAAAGTCAGGCAATATCAACCAACAACTTAAGTTCGATATTCTATTTTTTTAGGTTTTGAATTAAAGTTGGCTAATTGTTAATTGCTTTAGGTTTCGGATGTTTTATAATTTTTATTTTGGACGTTTTATAAACAAGGGTTACATTTGTTCTATTTTTTGTTAGCTGATTTGTTAATTAGAAAAATATTGGTTATCTATACTTTTCCTAACAAGAATAAGAGAAAGTCTAGGTAATCAATATTTTGGTAACCAATATTAACCAACAAACCTAAAATACTATTATTTGTTTAGCTTTTATCTTTTATAGATTGGGCTTCTCTTATTTTATTGAACTTTTACCTCTTATTGGTTATCATTGGCCAAAAATTTATTGACTACATAGCATAATTGAAATAATAATAGTATAAAATTTTTATCAGAGTTTACTATTTTCAATTTTTTCTGGTAATTGTTATGGATCAATGTTATTACTATTAAGGGTGGTTAATTAGTGGTTAACAAAGAATACATTGTTTAACTTATGCTAAAAGAAGAAATATGTATTTGTTATAATTAATTAGTTATATTTTAATTTTGACAATCCAAATTGAAATCGGTCCAAATTAAACCGCACATCCAATCCAATTCAAACCAAAACCAATTAAAACCACATTAATTTAGATTTAATTGATTTTAATTTTGACAAACCACATGGATTGGATCGGATTTCAGATCTACTTCTCAAAACCGATCCAATCCAATCCAAACTGCATAATGTGATATATTAGTACTATTTTACTATTAAATTTAAAATTTATACAATTTTATCTTTATTATGTACTATTATTATTTAGTGAAAATTTTATAAATTTAAAATGAGATTTATCTATTGAAAAATTCTAGCATGATGACATCATTCTGGTCTTCTAGTGATGACACATGAGTTAGGCTTATCATTAGGTGACAAGTGAAAAGTGGGTCATTCTGAATTTATGGCAGGCACATGCTCCCATGCTCAATAATGCCACGTGTCAACAGCTCATTGGATCAAACAAATGTCCTCATTGGAAAATAGTTATAATGTCCTCATAGTAGACCCCATTTATCTATTTATTTAGTTTAAGCAATCTATAATTTTACTTCTATTATTATTTTATTGTTGGTTTTTCAATATACCATTAAGACTTATAATGTAATTGTTGGTTATTTAATATTGTAATGTTAAGACTTATTATGTATTTTTAATTATTTTTTAAAATTTATAAACCGAAAATCTAATCAAATCCAAACCGCTTTAAATTGGATCGGATTGGATTGGATTGTCTAGAGAAAATTATCTAATCCAAACTCCACCGCAAGTAAAATTAGTGTTCGGATCGAATGAGTTTTTGACTCAAAACCGTTCCAAAACTCACCGAGAACACCCCTACCAACTAACATATTTAAGAATAAATAAACCTGTAAAACTAGAGAAAAATTAAATACATTCTTTTAAAAATCTTATTTACTGATGAAATTACTGACCTAATTTTGCATTTTTATTGACAAATTAATTGGTAAACTCCGTGACCTTTTCAAAAAAAGAACATATAGGATTCAACAAACAAGTATTTGACTTCTTAAAGTATAATAGGAGATCATCAGAGGGAGAGGGAGAGGAAGAGACAGAGGGAGAGTCGTGAGCAGGGATCAGATAAATGAGAAAGGGATACACCGTGAGGTTTCCGGCGCTGCCGGCGGCTGGAACAAGGGGGAGAGTGGGGGAGAGTTTGCATTTAGTGCTTGGGAAGATAACCTTTGGGGATGGGATGAGGGCAGAGAAGGAACCGAGCGGCTAACCAGCCATGGCCTTGGAAACAGGACAAGCTTGAAAGGACGGAAAACAAATTATGGGTGCTACGGTGGCCTGGTAGGGGAACCGAACACACTGTTCATTGACAACATCCCAACAAATATCTCAAGAAGAGAGTTGTACATGGAATAAGGCCGGTTTGGTGCTGTGTATAACGTTTAATTGTCTTGGAAGCGAAGAAGGAACGTGCGGTGCCCTTTCAACTTCATCAGGTTCAGAGATTGGGATGCTACTAATAAGGCGATTCGTGAGCTTAATGGTCGGGTCTGGAAGGGAAAAAAACTCTTTATCTCACACTTGAAATTCAAAAGAGCTGGACAAATTGAGCCACGAAAAAAGGAGAAGAGGCTGGGAAAACACGATGGTGGGCCAACCAAGCGAGGCCAAATGGTGGTGCTATGAAGAAATTCAAGTATGATGGGAACAAAGCGGGGACTAAGGAACACAGCAACACTGTTGTGCTGCCCAAGAAGAAAGGAAATCGGTGGTCGTGGAAGAAGACTCATGTCAGAAACAACTACTTGCTAGAAGCTTTCTTGGTGAAAGCGTTACCCCTATTAACTACGACATGGTGATGCAAACTTTGAAAGAGAAATGGAGTGGGAAGGAAAAAATCGTATTCAGGGATCTCGGCCCTCACAAATGTCTAATAACGGTGGTATCAGATAAACTTAGAGATGTTGTGATGAAGAACCCACTTTGGACTGAAATCTTTGACGAAATAAGGCCTTACTAGAACTTTGTCTGGAACATACAAGTCAAGAAGATCTTGGCTCGAAATCATGGGATTTTCGATACACACTTGGTCTAGGGACTCCTTCCAAAAAATTGCAAAACTATGGGGGGGGGGGGGGGGGGGGGGGGGGG
>JASCZI010212250.1:0-15401 GCA_036250425.1 Stylosanthes scabra
TTGTAGAGTAATACTGTGATAGTAGTTCTGTCTAAGGAGGTTGGAATTAGTGAGACTGGTCTCTCCCCTCCGGCCTTTCCTGGGAATTTTATTGTTAATAAAATTCAGTCTAAGGAGACCGGGATTAAGTGGGACTTGATTGTGCCTCATCCAATCTGTCCTGGGAATTACTAAAATAGTAAAGCTCATAGGATTGATCTGTATTGAAAATATCCACGTTTCCGCAACATTCACCCCTGAAACTCAAGAACACATGGTGCTTCCATGATCTTCTAGAAGAAGTTTCACCTACATGTACAGTGGAAGCCATCTGTGTTGAATTTCAAAAGCAGCAGCTTGGAATTGGATTGTGGTGTTACTGGTTTGTATGATTAGATGATGAAACTAAAGAATTAAGATCACTACTTCACGGGTTTGAGTAACAGAGTAAGTGGAATCAGCTACAAAGGAGAACCAAGAAGGCGAGAATGTATTTTGACTTGACTTTTTTAAGAATATAAAAATGAAATAATATATATAATTTACTTTCAACGCCAAAACGAACCGTTTTGTACTCTGAGTAAAAAGTGTAAAACTGAAGAAAACAGAGTCTACACCATACATTGTATGAAGCATTGAAGCTTCCACCTCCATCATCGCCATCTTCTTCTTCCACCATAGCCTTCGGGTTAGGGTTTTGCAGGGCTTAATTCTTCACTCAAATGCATTCCAGATCTAACATTGCGCTTTTCTGAAATACCAATTTTTCACTCAACACAAGATCCCAATTGCTCCACTGCAGTTTCGGTAACTGCCGAGATTGACCGTATTGGGCCATAACTTAATCCTTGATTTGCTTCCAATTCTTATTTCAAGGTTTGATTTTCGATTTCTCATTCTGTTTGAGCTTAGATCTCGTCCAAAATCATAATTTTTCGATTGCTTGTTTTGTGATTTTGATTATAATATCGTCATGTAATGCGTTTGCGTTTTGCCATTGTTGCAGGGATTTTTATAATGGCAACCACCGCTTGTTTCATCATTGTTAGCAGAAATGATATTCCTATTTATGAAGCTGAAGTTGGAGTGGCTGCTAAAGTATGATTCTTTTCTCTCTCTCTCTCTTTTTTATTGCTAAAGTTCAAGATTTTTATCTAAATATTTGTATATCAGACTATAGAAGTGGTTATTCATATGATTCAAGAAGTTCATTGATAACTGAAATTGAAAATGTTATGGAGGAATTTAATTTACATAATAGTTTGTTTTATTGAATAAATGTTACATGCTTATTGGAATAATTGAATCTCTTGCATTACTTTGGTTTGTTTCATTCTGGAAATAAGGGATTTTCGTTCTTCCGAAATATTCATCGTTTGTGATCCTGTGCTACTCTATGACAGAGAGAGGATGCTGCTCAGCTGCATCAGTTTATCCTGCATGCTGCTCTCGATATTGTTCAGGACCTAGCGTGGACTACTAGTGCTATGTGAGTTACAGTTATAGTTGATTCGCAATCCAAGTCTAAATACAAAAATTTGATCCTATGATTATCCTTTTTGTGTGTAATTATTTTATTCGTAATGTTCTTTTACTCTGCAGCTTATTTCTTAACATCCTTGATTCAGGTACTTGAAATCAGTAGACAGGTTTAATGATCTGGTGGTCTCAGTGTATGTCACAGCTGGTCATATCCTTTATTGAGAATTATTTTATATTTGGATTAAATAATGATGTTCTTCTTTTATGTTCATATGATGAAGTACTGGGAACTTAACTTTTAGAACTAACCAGTTTCCTAATTTTTATGGCTATAGCATTGTCTCTACCCTGAACTCCCTTGCCTGATCTGGCAGGGGAACAAAATGGAAGAGCCAATGCACAACAGTGAAGAGCTTTAGAAACTTAAATGCGCAAACTGTTTAAGTGATTTATTATTTATCTAATATTTTCCTTGACTTGTCATACATACCCGGTTTATGTTGCTTCATGACTCTCGTAATGATGATGGCATTAAGAGCTTCTTCCAAGAGGTCCATGAACTTTACATAAAGGTAATTTACTTCTTCTGTCACACTAGGCTATAGCTTAACTCGGATAGTCTTTCCCTGCGTTATTTGTTAATTAGTTTGATAATGTCAAACCCTCTCATTTATGTTCTTATTCTGCAAAAATTGCTTCTCATTCATGTTCCTGTTATGAAGAATAAGAGTTACATTTCTATAAATTTGGTGAAACTCAACATAAATCATTGCAGATCCATTGACAACAAAATTAGGCCTTTCTCACTTGTAAGAAGACTGTGTTGTGATTGAGTAGGATATGATTCAAATTAACTTCGTATTAGTTGTGAGTACTTGCTTACAATACAATATGATTCAAATTAACTTCGTACTAGTTCTTAGTATACTTGCTTACAATAGAATATGAATAGTTTTTGGCTTGTTGCAGTTTTTCTTTCTGGATTTATTGATGTTGAATATAGCTCTATTCCACATTTTTTTAATCAGTGTTCCAATATTTCACTGCAATAGACCATCTTATTTACTCTGCATACTTTGTGAAGTACTTTGCATTAAAAGAGTGTATTTTCATAGATGTTTGCCAAGTTTCATTTCTTTTTCCTAGGAAAGTTGCTTTGTGCAGGAATCAGCATCCAGATAAATACGTTTAGTTGTTTGGTTTTCAGTTAGAGAAATTATTCTCATACCCATGTTCCCGGGATACGAAGCTGACACACTCCCCATAAACATTAGGTTGGATGTGGATGTCGGCATGGTGTCTAAGGAAGAATAGTACTGAAAACACAACTGAACTTTGAAGTTGCTAACTGTCCTATTGATTCAATGTTGAAGACTAACATGCTGATACTTGATCTTTCCCCCCTAACTTCGCCATATTTATGGATTATTGAAATTGCAGACACTTCTTAATCCCCTGTACTTGCCTGGCTCCCGGATCACATCATCACATTTTGACACGAAAGTCCGTGCTCTTGCACGGAAATATTTGTAGAGTCCACCAGCTAGCTCATATGGCACCGAGTCTGGATCCGACCCCTACCTTGTTCGTTTTTCTTTGTTATACCCACTACAAGATTTGGCAGCAAGGTTAGGTTTGGTGTTTGCCTGAAATGTTTGTGTACACAAGTCATTAGTGAAGGATGGCTATGTTTGTTTGCTAAGGAAGGTGATGTTATGCTCACAAAAGCTGTCCGATTGCTAGTGCTACAATTTCTAATACATACTAATCAATCTTGCACTTCTTTTTTTTTTGGTGACTAATCAATCTTGTACTTTATTATCAAATATTTTATTTTAAATGATCAAGGATTATTTCTTGTTACATTGATTTCAGAAATATTATAGGCCAATGCCAATGTTACTGTAGTATAGTGGTGCTTTATCAATCAAATATTTTAAGAAGGCAACAGCATTTTATAGTTCAAGCCTCCACGGCATAAATCTAAAATAATTCCATGTACAGTGAACATAAGCATAAGCATATTTGATTAAAGAGAATATCAAACCCAAATAATTTTACTTCATATATAATTTTTTTTCGAGCCTTACATTTATGGAAATATTACATTTTTTGGGCACAAATAATTTTTACAATGAGACATTTTTATGAGCCATTCAATTATATTGATTGGTATATGGAGGGTGTAAGCAAACTGAAAAAGTTGTCTTGTATCTGCATTATTGATATCCATTTTTATTCTGGTCTTGCATTTCAAACATTTTCAGTTTGATACATCTATGGCTCTTTGCATTAATAGCAAATTCATGTAAATTCGTTAAGAAGCAGCATAAAACGAAATTGAAAACCTTTTCTATATAACTGAATGTTTTGATAGAAGTATTTAGGGGCCTAATTAAAGTACCTATTCGAAAAATTTTATTAAACAAATGTCTTTGTAGGACCAATACGTATAATAACGAAAATGAAGTGAGACTAATATTAGGGCAGTAATCATTAATCAAAACAACAACAATAAAACTACCAATAATATTTTATTATTATTAACTGTAAAGGTGCCAAAATGCAATAAAAATACCAAGCAACAGTATGTGACAGAAAAAGGGGAAAAAAATCCTATTGATTGCTTATGCATACTCAAAGAATTGTTAGTTAAGTAACCTTGTTATGTTGAACACCAAGAACACTATTGTCGCGTCGATTCAAGTGATCCTCCAACTTCACAAACAAGCTAGACACAATGTTAAAGGCCTCCTCCGACTGTGTTCCCATGAAAAGCATCGGGGAAATGGAACACGCCGCACTACCAAAACGCATCATTCTCGCGACAACATCACTAGACACCGGAGGCAAATAATTCTGCCAGAATTGAGCTGTTGACTTTGCTAATTTCGTCCATCTTTGGTGCAAGAGATTCTGTGGTATCTCTTTGAATCCCTCATATTTCAATACATGAAACATATGGCTGCAAGGGAATCCAAATGTCTCAAACTTCAAGCATGAGCATTCAATAGTTGGAGTTTGACTACTTGGCTTGAACATAACTTCATATACTAACTCCTGATTCTCCATTTTCACCAATTTATGTTTACGGCAGTTTGAATCACTGTCATCTATTTCTAACACAACCAGAAGCATCTCCAACTGCATCTCAGAAAGAAATCTTTTGAAAGACTCTCCTGTGAACGCATTAGAAGCCTGTTTCTTGATTTTAGTCAAGGGAACGAATTCTGAATAGTTAGAATCATAATCAGCCTTCCCTTCATTCATCCGGATTTGCATAACAGCACCATCATACAGATTGAGAACTTGATTTAGATTTAGATTCTGCAGTGAAAGCCTGCTGAGATGTCCATCAAGAACTTGACATACTTTTGTGCTTCGCAAACCGGCCCAGAAGTGTCCTCTCAAATAAGTCTCTGCCCACTCATGACGTTTCCTATACATCTTTTGTATCCATGGATTTTCAGATAACATGTACATGTCTATCATTTCCTTCCATCTCAGCTCGAATTCATCCGGCGAAAGAGCCTCCAGCATCAAGGGTTTGAAATCAACCAAAAAGCATGCAACATCGACATTAGAACAAGCAGATCTCTCGAGATGCCATGTACATATTCGACGGCACGAGTTTGGCAACACTAACTTAACAGCTTTACCTAAAGCTTTATTATCATCAATCACAATAGATAATGGCATGCAACCCTTCATTACATCAAGAAATCTCTGAAATATCCATGTGTATGACTCAACAGTCTCATCACTGAGGATTGCAAATCCAAGTATAGTTGTTTGATGATGATGATTGAGGCTAAACAATATGACAAAGTGCAAATCATTTGAATTAGTCCTATACACTGCGACCACATCCCCAAAGCACGAACAATCCAACTCAGCCATAGAGTCCGCAAAGAAAATTCGAGCTAAATGAGAATTCACAAAGTCTACTTCATAGAAAACCCGACGCTCCAAATCCTTCTTCGTTCTAAAATAAAATTGGGCAGCTTCTGCATCATTAAATGAAATGTAAGATCCATAGCTTGCATCCATGGAATTGCTTGAATCTTCATCTTCTCTTCCAAGACTTGCTAAATAATCTACCAGTTGACTAGGTTGATAAATTTTAGGGTTTGATCTGCATCCCAACTCATGTGTATGCTCCACCACAAAGTCCCTTACAAACCACCTGCCACTAACATAACCCTTGCTAATGCAAAACTCAGCAGGACAATCGGCTCGAGTCGAGTGCTTAGAATCTTATAGATTCTTCTTGTTGCAAGAGGCTGCTCTATCACAAACCCATCTTATCATGGTAACACAACCATCTCTGTCTCTAACCGTCCCTTGCTTTTGAACCACAAACCCTGCAGCGAAAGCATAGTTCCTGTAGAATGATTTCGCAGCCGCTAACGATTTGAACCGAATTCTCTTCACATCATCAACTGTTAACAATTTCAAATCTCTCTGGTTTTTACCATTAACTCTTGAAATTTGGATTTCTTCCCTTCCCTTCTTCCATTCTCGCTGTTCGAAGAAGATAACAATAGAATAACAGATTCAGATAATCATATGAAGAGAAACATATCAAAGCGCGCGCTAAATTTTAAGAGTGTATTCAAGATTCAACTACGTAACGCAACGTAACAAAATTCTAAGTTGATCGCATGAATGGTAATTCAAAATTAAAATTCTCTATGGGGATATCAAGAAGAAAAAAAAAAACGAGAAATGAATTTGTACTCCTTGTATTACAGGGTATTCTGGCATGAATCATGAATCACAATGAAGCAAAGAAAAAGAGAAAGCAGAAGCAGAGAGAAGTAGAGAAGGTACCTTTGTGTGTGTGAATGAAACGAAAAGAAGAGTGAATCCTAATTCGTTAACTGGCGCCAAATTTATAACACGCCCCACTCACTCTCTTCCACTCTTCGTATCGAAATTTTAGAAAAGTTTTAAAATCTTTTTAAGAATTTAATTTAATTTTTACTATTTCAGATAAAGTTTTAATTTTATCTTTACTTTTATTTTTTACCCTAAAAATGCTATTATTAATTCAAATGAATTTTAGTTTTATTTTTAAGGGTTTAAATTCATCTTTAGAGTAAGTCTACCTCAAACAAATCTTTATTTAGAATTCTAACTTGATCCTTGTGAGCTATGAGTATTGAATTAACGTATCATACACATAAATAAGAAATTAAGATATACGATTTGATAAATATTTTTATTTTGATAGTAATCTTTGAAAAATATCTGCAACTTTTGCTTTGATTTGATTTAGATAAAGTTTAATTTTATCTTTACATTTGAATTTATTTTAAAAATGCTATTATTATTTGAGAGCCAGTCATGTTGCTCGGAGGCGGAGTTAGAAATTTTCTAAAAGGAGGTTAATATTTTTAAAAAATTAAAATATTAACTTTTTATAACTTTTTTATACATTTTTAAATATTTTTAATTATTATACAATAACATTAAAGTAATTTAATAATATATTTATCAAATATACTTTTATTTATATATATATATATATTTACAAATATACAATAAATATATATATATATATAAATTTATTTCTTTTATAAGAGGCACTAATATATAAATATTGGAAGGGGCTAAAATCAAATTTATTAAGCTTTTATTAGTAATTTTTTAATTTAGGAGGGAACCATTGTTCCCTTTTATTACATGTACCTTTGCCCCTGATGCTACTCTCTCATAGGTTATAAAACGCTTGTCTCTCCTTTTAAAACATGCACTAGTTTTTTTTTTTTTTTTCTCCGTCTAAACATGCACTAGTTTAAGCACCGAGATTAAATTTCATTTAAATTATAAAAATTATTTAATATTATTGTTACTAAGTGTTAAAATAGATTAAACCCATCGGACCAATCTGTTTATCCATCTAGATGGCCGAATGGGTAGAATTTTGCCTCTAAACATTGGAAGAAGAAAAAAAAAAGATTAAACATGTTGGTCCGTTTATTTATTTCTTAAAATTTTTCAAAAAAATCAATACATTTTGTTCTATTTTTCTTTGATTCGATTCGAAAATTCGATTTACCAAAAAAAAATTGTTTTTTAAAAGGTTTTTGGCAAAATGGTATCTTGTGTCCAAAGTTTATTTTTAGTTAAAAAATTGAATTTTTATTTTTTTAAATAAATAAATAACAGACCAGCTTATTTATCCTGTCTGGTTGACCATAAATGAATGGGTTTAAAAATATAATTTTATATTTAAAACGTACATAAACGGGTTAGCCAATAAGCCATATCCACCCATTTAACAGCATTAATTGTTAGTTACATATAAAATTATTAAAGTATATATCTCTTTCATGTCTTCTTTATCCGTTTATAAGAATATCTTTGTCATTGTTCTACATATGATTCAGTCATGGGTCTCTATTTAATATTGCTGTCAAAATGGGACGAATCTGTCGACCAACCCGTTTACCCATTTAAAATAGGCGAGTTTTTTTTTTCCAAAAATTAGGTCCATTAAAAATGTGGGTTAGACAAGCTTAGCCTAATTAATTGTTGGAAAATGGAGAGTAATGTTGGTTGGTTTATTTTTTCAAAAGATAACCAACACTATTTTCTGTATTTTTCTCATATTCGTTCCAAAAACATAATTTACCCACTAAATAATTTTGTTTTTTAAGACTATTGCTAAGAAAATGATGTTTTTTTTCTAATTTTTATTTTTGAAGTTAAAATTTTAATTTTTTAAATAAATAAATAAATATTTAAATGGACTTGGGAGTCGTGAAGAAAAATTTTGACCCATTAACAAAGTGAGCTTAAATAGATCAGCCTGCGGACTTAAGCGGGCGAGATTAAAAAGGCCAGGTTGAATTGTTTGACATTCTTGCTGTTTAACTAACCCGATGAGAAATATGAATACTCAAGGATATCCAGAAACATTACATTAAAAAAAAAAAAAATCCAATATAATTCAACAAAATTTAATATAGTGTTATACAATTTAAACATAATTTAACATAATCTAACATGCATAAATATACACATAAATTAAATGAAAATAAAAAATTTCAATATAGTAAAACAAAATAATTCTTAATAAATTCACATTTATGAAAATTTAGTGAGTTTTTATTATATATATAATATTAGCGAATTTTCATGCCATAAAAAATTAAATGAATTGATTATCTAAAATTGTATAAATGAATTTGTATAGGGCCATCAAAATGGGCCGAAATGTCAGGCTAGCCAAAACCGTCTTTAACGGGCAAGTTTTTCCTAAAAGATTAGACTTGTTGAAAACGCTTGCTAACCAGAGGAATCCAATTAAGTCAGAAAAAATGCTAGGCTAAACGAGACATTTCGCGGACTAAATGAGCCCGCCCATTTAATTTTTTGTGAATCTTTCTAAGAAAAATTAACATAAGGGAGTTTAAAATTTAATCACATTTCAAGGGTTTTCGTTTTGGATAATATGATTTATATCCCTAACATTTACAAAAAGTTTTAAAAATACTCCTAACTTTTAATTTGATTCAATTTTACCCTCAACGTTTTCGATTGGTTTCAATTTTACTCCTAATCGTCGACAAATTAAAAATATTGAGAGTAAAATTACCAATGTTTAGTGGTAAAATTGAAATAAATCGAAATCGTTAGAGGTAAAATTGAGTCAAATTAAACCTTAGGGATATTTTTAAAACTTTTCGCAAACATTAAGGACATAAACCATACTTTACCTTTTTTTTTACTAAAAATGTCATTTTTTTCAAAATTTTATTTTTAGAGTTTAAAATTAGAGTTTTTTTTTCAAAAACAAATAAATAAACATACTAACCCGTTTAACCTGTCGAGTTGTTTATAAATTATTCGGGTTAACAATTGTAGCACATGAATAAAACGGGCTTAAGTAGTCTAGTCTGTTTGATCATCAACCTTCGTCATATACCTTAAATTAAATCACTACATGATATATTATTTTTAGCATATTTTCGTACAACCTAGAGTTAATATATAAAAAGTATAAAAATAGTTAAAAAAAAAACAAAACATGTCACTTTAAGTTAACATTAATAATAATATTAATGATTTAATTGAAAAATAGTAATATTAGAATAAAAACTTGTAAGATTTGATATTAATGAGTAATATTAATTTATTAATTGATTTTATAATATTTATGTTAATTCATGAATTGATTTGATTTAATGATTTAAGAAAATAATTTTAAAAACACTCTCAAGAGCATACCATGCCAGCGCTCCATTATTAAGTGCATAAACCGGATTTTAACATTATATAATAGATAAAAGATAATAGATTTACAATAAGAAGGTCAATGGTTGAGGAAAAGTTTAAAATAGTTTTATTCTCAGTATTGAGCACCCCAAAATCATGGCCTCTATGAATACTTCCATATCTGAGTTGCTTTTTTTTTTTTAAATATAGTCTTTTAAAATCTCCTCCTAAGAAAATCTTAAAGGTATATCTTGGACCAAATTTTTTAGATCCTTCAAAAACCTTATCTTGCATTGCTCGTTCGAACCCAGTTGTAGTGCATATGCATTAATCACATGAAAAGTACCTCCTTCCACCACAAGTTTGATAGAAATAATCCGATCATACACCCTCTTGAAATCCATTACGTCTTTCTTCCATTGCTTATTCACGATAATACTTACCCTATTCCTATTCTTCACCTTTCCTGTATACCAAAGTTTGAAGTCGGAAGTATTTAATTCCTTAGCCTTCACGCCGACCCATTTTGTTTCTTGTAGGCAAATGATGTTAATCTTCCTCCTTGTCATGGTATCCATCACCTCCATGGATTTTTCTTTTAAAGTGCCTGTGTTCCATGTCCCAAATCTCAGCCTTCTGTCGCTCCGACCTTTACCTTTATCTTTGTGAACTAGCTTATTTACTCTCGTCCGTTCATGAAAACGCGGGAACCCTTGCTTATTTGACATTGTACTCGAGCCATACAACGCATTGCTTGCGAGCAGCAATCTAGATTTTACGCAATGTCTTTGATCCATGTCATGAAGATTCGACTAAATTTTTCTGTTGGATGTCGAAGACCTAACACAACCCGCCTCTTTTATCCGGGCTTACGACTGGCTAAGTACCTCAGGTGTAACATAGGCGGAGTTTCAATTCACATATATATAACTTTTCGAACCTTACGTTTATGGAAATGCTGCATTACTTTTTTGCACAAATAATTTTTAGGTTTAAATACTCTGTTAGTCTTTATAGTTTTACCAAATTTTCAATTAGGTCCTTATAATTTTTTTGCCTTAAATTAAGTCCCTATATGTTATCTAATTTTTCAATTAGGTCCTTACCGTGACAAATGCTAAATTTAATAGAATATCCTACTATATGAAAGAATATTTTGCTACATAAACCCTCAACAGATGAGGAATCTTTTTTTTTGTACAGCAAAAGATTCTGTTAGTTTTATCTTTTTTGTCACGTTAAAGATCTAATTGAAAAATTGGATATCATGTAAATACCTTAATTTAAAGGAAAAAATATATATATATAGGGACCTAATTGAAAGATTGGTAAAATTATACAGACGAATGAGTAATTTAACCTAATTTTTACAATGGGACACTTTTATAAACCATTCAATTATCTTGATTGGTAATATAGAGGGTGTAAGCAAACTGAAAATTGAAGTTGTCATGTATCTGCATTATTCATAATCTATTTTTATTCTGGTCTTGCATATCAAACATTTTCAGTTTGATCCATCTAAGCACTAATAGCAAATTCATGTAAATTCGTTAACAAGCAGCACAAAACGAAATTGAAAACCTTTTCTATATAACTGAATGTTTTCTTAGAAATATGTAGGGACCAAATTAAAAGCGCAAGCACGTATTCGAAATACTTTATTAAACCAACCCAAAGTCTTAGTAGGACAAATACGCATAAAAGTAAACTATGATATGATATAATAAGGAAAATGTAGAGACTAATATTAGGGTAGTAAATCCAGTAATCAAAACAACAACAACAATAAAACTACCAATCAGAAGTATGTGACAGAAAAAGAAAATCATATTGATTGCTCATGCAAACTCAAAGAATTGTTAGTTAAGGTAATGATATGATCCACTTTGTTCAATTTTGGGATCTGATGATGAAGAAGTAACCTTGTTATGTTGAACACCAAGAGCACTATCGTGGTGATGTTCCAATTCATCATTAAAGTTCATAAGGCCGCGAGATACAATGTTAAAGGCCTCCTCCGACTGTGTTCCGCAGTAAATAATCGGGGAAAGGGAACTTGCCACCAAGCCATAACGCATCATTCTCGCGACGACATCACTAGACACCGGAGGCAAGTAATTCTGCCAGAATTGAGCTGTGGACCTTGCTAATTTTGTCCATCTTTGGTGCATGAGATTCTGGGGTATCTCGTTGAATCCCTCATATTTCAATACATGAAACATATGGCTGCAAGGGAATCCAAATGTCTCAAACATCAAGCATGAGCATTCAATAGTTGGAGTTTGACCACTTGGCTTGAACATTACTTCATATGCTAATTTCTGATCCTCCATTTTCACCATTTTATATTTGCTGCAGTTTGAATCATTATCATCTATTTCCAACACAAGCAAAAGCATCTGCAACTGCATCTCTGAAAGAACCCTTTTATAAGACTCTCTTGTAAATGCATCAGAAACCTGATTCTCGATCTTAGTTGAGGGAACGAATTGTTTATACTTAGAATCATAATCAGCCTTCGCTTCTTTCATCCGGATTTCCCTAACAGCACTATCATACAGATTGAGAACTTGATTTAGTTTTAGTTTCTGCAGTGAAAGCCTGCTGAGATGTCCATCAAGAACTTGGCATACTTTTGTGCTTCGCAATCCTGCCCAGAAATGTCCCCTCAAATAAGTCTCTGCCCATTCATGACGTTTCCTATACATCTTTTGTATCCATGGATTTCCAGATAACTTGTACTTGTCAACCATTGCTTTCCATTTCAGCTCGAAATCATCCGGCAAAAGAACATCCAGCATCATGCCTTTGAAATCAACCACAAAGGATGCATTATTGACATTAGAACAAGCAGATGTCAAAAGATGCCATGCACATAAGCGACGGTGAGAGTTTGGCAACACTAACTTAATAGCTTTACACAAAGCTTTATTACCATCAGTCACAATAGATAATGGCATGCAACCCTTCATTACATCAAGAAACCTTTGAAACATCCATGTGTATGCCTCAACAGACTCATCACTGAGGATTGCAAATCCAAGTATAGTTGTTTGATGATGATGATTGAGACTAAACAATATGACAAAGTGCAAATCATTCGAATTAGTCCTATAGACAGCGACCACATCCCCGAAGCACGAACAATCCAACTGAGCCATAGAGTCCGCGAAGAAAATTTGAGCTAAAAGAGAATTCACAAAGTTTACTTCATAGGAAAACCGAGGCTCGGAATCCTGCTTCTTTGCAAAATAAAATAAGGCAGCTTCTGCATCATCAAATGAAATGTAAGATCCATAGCTTGCATCCTTGGAATTGCTCGAATCTTCATCTTCTTTGCCAAGACTTGCTACATAATCTACTTTAGGTTGATAAATTTTAGGGTTTGATCTGCATCCCAACTCATGTGTATGCTCCACCACAAAGTCCCTCACAAACCACCTGCCACTAACATAGCCCTTGCTAATGCAAAATTCAGCCGGACAATCGGCTCGAGTCGAGTGCTTAGAATCTTCTAGATTCTTCTTGTTGCAAGAGGCTCCTCTATCACAAACCCATCTTATCATGGTGACACAACCATCTCTGTCTCTAACCGTCCCTTGCTTTTGAACCACAAACCCTGCAGCGAAAGCATATTTCCTGTAGAATGATTTCGCAGCCGCTAACGATTTGAACCGAATTCTCTTCACATCATCAACCGTTAACAATTTCAAATCTCTCCGGTTTTTACCATTAACTCTTGAATTTGGATTTCTTCCCTTCCCTACTTCCATTCTCGCTGTTCGAAGATAACAATAGAATAACAGATTCAGATAATCATATGAAGAAACATATCAAAGCGCGCTAAATTTTAAGAGTGTATTCAACTGCGTAACGCAACATAACAAAATTCTAAGTTGATCGCATGAATGGTAATTAATTCTCAACTCTAATAGCAATTCAAAATTAAAATTCTCTACGGGGATATGAAGAAGAAAAAAAACGAGAAATCAACTCCTACTTCTTATATTACAGGCTCTTCTGGCATGAATCATGAAGAAAAGAGAAAGAGAAAGCAAAAGCAGAGAGAAGCAGAGAAGGTACCTTAAGTGTAAGAATGAATCCTAATTCGTGAAGTGGCGCCAAATTTCGCTTCTTCTCTCCAGGGCTATTTTATAACACGCCCCACTCGCTCTCTTGGACTCTTCCCATTGAATTTTTTTTGGAAAATTTTAAAATATTTTTTATATCAATAATTCTATGTGAACTAGTGATTTTGGCCAACCAAGTGCAATAAAGTGATTTATTTTTATGCTAAATATAAGATTATTTCGGTGTCAAATAGAATTTTATTTAAGTGTACTTTTTTATACTATTTGACACCAAAATAATATTCTATTTAGCATAGAAATAAATTACTTGGTTGCACTTGGTTGACCAAAACTACTTGTTCAAATATCATTACCCTTTTTATATTTAATTTAATTTTTACTATTTTAGATAAAGTTTTATTTTATTTTACTTTTATTTTTTTAAAAAAATACTATTATTATTTCCAATGAATTTTGATTTTATTGTTAGGTTTTAAATTAATGGGTATTGAATTACGTATCATACAAATAAATAAGAAATTAAGATATTCGATTTGATATAACTTTTTCTTGAAGGAAAACACTTGATTTTGTGTTTAATAAATAAAAAAATAGTCCCGCTAGGTATAACTTTTATATTGGTGTAAATCTAAGTGTCTACTAAAAAAATATGTAAATAATATTATTCATTAAAAAAATCATGTGTTTCCTTCTAATTTTAAAATAACAGCCCACTACGTATAGTAAATACTAAATTGACTACATAAATACTAAATTGACACCCATATAAAAATATGATGATTGTTAGGTGATTAATATAAAAAGGTGAAGTTATATATTAATGAACAATAATTCTATGTGAATAAGTGATTTTAATCAACCAAGTATAACTAAGTGATTTATTTCTATGCTAAATAGAAGACAATTTCGATGTCAAATAAAATTTTATTTAGGTGCATTTTTTTATATTATTTGACACCGAAATAATATTCTATTTAACATAGAAATAAATCACTTAATTGCACTTGATTAGCCAAAATCAATGTTCAAATAGCATTACCCATTAATGAATATCTACATTTATTTTTATGGTTTATTACATTTATGTTTATTAAAATCGTTCTGAATGTTAAAAACAATTTTATCTCTATAAGAAAGTATAGTAGTACAGGCGAGTAAACTAGCAAAACGTTACTTAAAAAATTATGGCGCTGAAAAAACCAACTCTAAAAGATGCGAAAACGAGAACCCCAACAGATAGTAAATTTGACAAAAATGATCAAATAATCTCAGCCAATAGAAAACGTTTATCTGACTATCAGAGTGGATGATGTGGCAAACTTATCTCTAACCCTCAAACGTTTATCTATCATTGCATATTCTATAATTGAAAAATAATGAAAGAAAAAACTCTGCCAACATTACATGATTGTAATACGCCAAAGTCCATCACAAAACTTGGAGGATAATCATAATCCTCAATAATGTTAGTTCACAATTCACATATTTCAGGAATTGCAAGTGTTGAATATAGTGTGACATCTGAGTATTCATGCCACGGTTTTATCTTTACATATTTTCATTTGTAAGCAGAAGTGGTAACAGTTAACTAACTGTAACATTACATTGAAGTCAGAAATA
>JASCZI010212251.1:8396-20228 GCA_036250425.1 Stylosanthes scabra
TGAATATCCCAAGTATGATGACTGTCTAACACGCAAGCCCTTAACATATCCTCTAATGTTTGAATAATGCGTTGCCCATCGGTTTGGGGATGATACGACGTGCTCATACACAAAGACGTACCAAAAGCATTTTGCAACGCTCCCCAAAATCTTGAAGTGAACCACGGATCACGGTCCGACACTATACTTGATGGTACTCCATGCAATCTCACCACTTCCTTAATATACAATCGCGCCAACTTTTCCACCGAATCCGTCATCCTCATTGGCAAAAAGTGAGCCGACTTCGTCAATCGGTCCACTATCACCCAAATTGCATCATAACCAACCTTAGTCTTGGGAAGTCCCGACACAAAATCCATAGATATTCCTTCCCACTTCCACTGCGGAATCTCTAATGGTTGCAACAAACCCGGAGGCCTCTGATGTTCTATCTTCACCTTCTGACAAGTCAGACACTTCGACACATACGTAGCAACATCGTTCTTCATTCCTGGCCACCAAAACATCTTCTTCAAATCTTGGTACATCTTGGTGGATCCAGGATGAATCGAGAAATCACTACAGTGCGCTTCTTTCAGAATCTCTTGCCTCAATCCTTCCTTATCCGGTACACAGATTCTACCCTTATACCTCCACACTTCTTCCTCATCCTTGGACACCTCTTCTTTTTCCTTCGCATCACGGGTAGGTAACATCTTGTACAACTCTTCTTCCGTCATCTGTTGTTGAGCTCTACCAATTGCGGTTCGAAAATCACTAGAAATCCGTAACTGCCCAAGGTAAACTCTTCCACCTGACTCACCAACTCCCAACTTTAACTCATTGAAACTGGTGATCAATTCTTCTTCCTTAATCACCATCCACGAGGCCAACAAAGTCTTCCGGCTTAAAGCGTCCGCCACCACATTCGCTTTAACCGGATGATAGTTCAACTCAAAATCATAGTTCTTGAGTAATTCCATCCACCTTCTTTGCCTCATGTTTAGTTCCTTCTGATCAAAGATGTACTTCAAACTCTTATGATCAGAAAAGACATTAAACTTCGCACCATACAAGTAGTGCCTCCAAATCTTCAAAGCAAACACTATGGCCGCCAATTCCAAGTCATGTGTGGGATAGTTCAACTCATGAGGTCGCAACTGTCGTGATGCATACGCAACTACGTTACGATGCTGCATCAATACACATCCCAAACCCCGCAAAGAAGCATCACAGTACACATCGAAAAGCTCATTAGGTTCAGGCAGTATTAACACAGGCACGGTCGTCAACCTTTCCTTCAGAATACGAAAACTCTCTTCACATTCCACACTCCACACGAAGGGAACATCGTTCCTCATTAACTGCGTCAACGGCAAAGCTATTTGAGAAAAACCCTTGATAAAGCTTCGGTAGTATCCGACCAATCCCAAGAAGCTTCGTACCTCCGTAACAGAAGTTATTCTATTCCATTCTAACACTGTTTCAATATTGGATGGGTCTACCGAAATCCCACCTTCGCCACATGCCCAAGAAACTTCACCTCCGTCTTCCAGAATTCACACTTAGAGAGTTTCGCATACAACTTCCGCTCCTTGAGTATTTGCAACACTATCCTCAAATGCTCCTCATGTTCCTGCCTCGTCCTCGAATACACCAGAATATCATCTATGAAAACCACCACGAATTTATCCAAGAATTGTCAAAACACCCGATTCATGTAATCCATGAAAACAGCAGGGGCATTCGTCAATCCGAAGGACATAACCTTGTACTCATAGTGTCCATAGCGAGTCCGAAAAGCAGTCTTAGGTATATCATCATCCTTCATCCTTATCTGATGATATCCCGATCTCAAGTCAATCTTCGAAAATACCTTTGCTCCTTGCAACTGATCCATCAAATCATCGATCCTAGGAAAAGGATACTTGTTCTTCACAGTTACCTTGTTCAATTGTCGGTAGTCCACACACAACCTCATATTACCGTCCTTCTTCTTCACCAACAACACCGGCGCTCCCCACGGAGACACACTCGGTCTAACAAACTTCTTTTCTAACAGTTCCTCCAATTGTCTCTTCAACTCCGCTATTTCTGAAGGCGCCATCTTATACGGTGCTACTGACACAGGTCCAGCCCCGGGAACTAAATCAATAGCAAACTCCACTTCTCTTTGTGGGGGAAATTCTGGAATATCTTTCGAAAACACTTCAGGAAATTCCCTTACCACCGGTATCTTCTCAATCTCAACATCATCACCACTTAGGTTAGCCAGAAACAAGGCGAACCCTTGACAAACTTCACCACTACAATTCACAACCATAGCACCCAAATAGTAGTTATGAGCAACTACCGGTCCCTCCGAATCATTCGCCAAAAACTGGATAGTCCGCTCATAACAATCCACGAAAACTCTATTCTTCGATATCCAATCTATTCCTAAGATTGCATCTAGTTCTGCCATCGACAAACAGATAAAATCATGGACAAACTCACGATCAAACACAGAAAATCTTACATCGCTACATCCCAACCTAGACACTTCAACTCCCGAAGAGGGTGTATGCACATGCAAGTAATGGTGAAATCCTCAATCCCAACTCACTAGCTCTATCAAAGTGTATGAACGAATGAGATGCACCAGTATCATACAAAACAGTTATAACGCCATTACCAATTCTACATTTACTCCTAACCAGAGTACCTGTCTTTGACGCATTCTCAGCTGTCATCGCATACATCCGACCTTGCTGCTGAAACCTTCCTCCACTCGCCCCTCCTTTAGTCAGGCAACTCGCAGCAAAGTGACCAGGCTTCCCACAACTATAGCAAAGTCCATCCCTCTGACACGGAAGATTCGGGTGATTCTTCCCACACTTATCACATGACGAAGCACCAAGATTAGCTCCTCCTCCTCTTCCTCCCATACTAGAGCTACCACCTCTAAAATTTCCTCGGTAACCTTAGAAACGTTGAGGAAAAGAACCTCTCGGCTTGAACGGTTGCCCACACAGAGAAAGAAATCTACCGCGTCCACGACCTTGTGGTTGTCCCCTTCCATAACCACTCCAAGAGAGCCTCTTGTTACAATCTTCTATCACCTGACACTTGTTCACCAAAGCAGCGAACGTCCGAATCTCCAAGGGTATCACCACCCTCATGATTTCATCCCTCAAGCCATCTTGATACTTCAGGCACTTCCAAGCCTCATAACTCTCCGGTGCACCCTGACAAGTTCGAGTGAATCGACAGAGATCCTCAAACTTCCGAGTGTACTCGGCCACAGTCATATTTCCTTGCCTCAAATGCATAAGTTCCAACTCCCTATTCCCTCTTACCGACTCGAGGAAATACTTCTGATAGAAAGCCTCTTTAAACATTTCCCAACTGACCACAAAATTCTTATCTCCTTGTTGCAACAACCTCAAAGCTCCTCTCCACCAATGTTGAGCCTCCCCGGTCAACAAATAAGTAGCAAATACCACATACTGATTCTCCGGTACTTGTTGAGCCAACAATGCCCTTTCCACAGATAAAAACCAATCATCCGCTTCCGAAGGATTTGAGGTTCCTTGGAATGTAGGAGGATTGATCTTCAGAAAACTAGCCAAAGTCATTGGCCTAGCGTTCACCGGCCTATCACCTTCTCCTCCCACGGCAACATTAGCATGAGCAGCGTTAGCAGCAGCCATTCCCTCTTGAATGGTATTGGCCATGCGAGTCATGGCCGCGAAAAACTCTCCCTGATCGTAATCAGGTTCATGCCCTTCACTGGAATTGCGAGGGCGTCCTCTACTTCGTGAGGGAGATGCCACTCGGGTCCTGTCAACACCAACCACAGATATTAAGGTAATCAGTCTCAATATCAGAGTACAGTGTATCAATTTCCCAAGGTATACTCTCACACAAACAAGGCAATTAACATATATCACGAGGATATCTCAAATCAAGCATAGAGGACAACAAGGAATATGCTAAGTTAAGCACAAGTAGTCCATTCCCTCAGGCTCACAAGGAAAGAACTGCTCTGATACCAAATATAACACCCTAGGACAACGATACCCCAGCTTAAGTCTGAGAAGCCGTTATCTTCGGTGAATATTCGAAACCGCATAGGTACAACCTGTTAAAACACTACTTCTTGGAAAGAGACAAAGGTTTCTAAGAGCCAAAACAGATATAGAGCGTGCGCGGAAACGTTACCCAATATATCTGTCCTAAGCACGACAAACAGGATGATCGCGGCGAAGGGTATTCACCGATCACAATCCCTAAGATCCTTGTTACAAGTATTCTTACAGAGTACATTGTCAACGGATTACAGCTCCAATAAACAACAGAGTTTTGTGGAGTCCATAAGCAAAATACAACATAGTTTATAAGGGTACAAGATAACTATGCTACTAAAAATACAAGCCCTTCTTCTTCTTCCACCTGCTTAGCCTGCTTAGGCATAACCAACTAACTGGCACTCGAATCCTCATCTGAAAACCACATCAACAAATGGAGTGAGAACCCACAACATTGGGTTCCCAGTACGGAACAAGTGCCCAGAGTATAAAACATAACTTTACTTGAACCTCATAGTCAAAAACTTAACCACAAATCACGTCAAGTAGCATATATAGCAGAAACATAGACAGGTAGTACAGATAACAACAGATAACAGATAATATGCATTTAGGAAAACCCAAACAATGTCATACAATTATGCACATGATGAATGTCTAAGTCCTATTGGCTTGATGAGCTCACCCGGTCGGTTACTTTAGCCAACCCGACCTGTACAGTACTAGTCCCGGACCACTATCGAACGCACTTCCCCGAGGACACCACACTCGATGCCCCAACCTTTTATGGTCTTTCTCTTAATCATATATATACTTGGGGGTTTCTCTCCTTTATATTGTGTATATAACGCCCTGTGAATCGGGACGCTAGTCTGAGGACCCCCCAGTCATCCACTACGTCCGATAGCTCGCTATTGTCGTAAGCCGGGTCGTTAGCCCCGTAGGCCCCCTCATGACGCTTCAACTCACGTAACGTCACCCGAAGGACGTTTATAGGTTTGATGATCAAGGTGAAACTAAGAAGTGGACCCTTTTACAACAACCATCGTCACGTTCGTTTCAAAACAATTGTTTTCTTGTTTTCAAAGGCCAGAATCGATTCCGGGATGAGAGGAATCGATTCCATGGAGCCATTCAGAGAACTTGTAGCCTCTGGAGGTGTACAAATCGATTCAAAGGATATCAGAATCAACTCGAACCCTCATAAAACTTTTGAAATCAATTCTATGGACATATGAATCGATTCTAAGGAGCTCAAGAATCGATTCTAAGGAGTCGTTGGTGTTTGAAAATAAGTTAAGTCAAGTAGAATCGACTCCCAAAAGGACCAGAATCGATTCATATCACATGCCTTTTGCCTCTGTCCAATTCTGAATCGATTCCCACACTACCAGAATCGACTCGTTATACTTAGAAGAATTTCCTGTAGAGTTTCGAAATCATGGAGTCGATTCTAGCCTCATAAGAATCGATTCATATTGGCTCAGATTCGATCCTTTGCTCTCTGGACAATTGTGAATCGATTCCATGATGAACAGAGTCGATTCACAACTGCAGAATTCATCAAAATCCCAAGTTTTAGGTCATCAGAATCGACTCCCAAGAGAGAAAAATCGATTCTTACGACACAGAATCCATTCTTTGTGCCAAAAACTAGGTTTTCCCAAAACCTTTGTTACCCAAATCCCATTCCAATCATCAAATCATCCCATTTTCCAAACCAAACTTAGTTCCCCAATACCCACCATTTCAAAGGTAAATCACAACAACAATTCACTTCTTAATTCACATTGATCCATCAACCAATTCCACATGCATTTCATCAAAACAAGCACATACATACATGTTCAACCTCAAGCATGCATTCAAACACATAATCAAGCATTTAACATACGTTTTCATGAAACTTTATGAATCATACTAAGGAATCATACTCAGTACCTCTTGTAGACACTTGAATCCTACGACAATTCTCCGGAATTCACCAACACTAATCCACTCCTAGCTTGAATTCCTTGAGAAGACTACAATATACACTCAATTTGTGCTATCCTCCACCTGCTTGTCCCTATAACCACACAATTTAAGCATCAAGACCATAGCTTGAAGCTTGAGTTACCAATCACAAGAAGGAAAGAATTGAGCAAGGAATTCTCAAGTTCCTACCTTCACAATTGGTATGTATACGACGAGAGCAACGAGTAGCCACTGGCGGAATGGCGATCGGAGCTTCGGTGTGCAAGTTATGGTTGGATTTGTGAGTGATGTTGGTGGTTTGTGAATGAGAGATGAGAGAATTTGAGAGAGAGAGATGAGAAATATGAGAGTGAGAGAGTAAGTGGGTGTGTGTATGTGCATGCTGCTGATGTGTGTGTTGAGAGTGAATGGCATTAAGGGCAATTTCATCCTTTTACTCCGTTCGCTCCAACCGGATCAAACTTTAACGTTAGGTGTACGAATTTATACTCTGAATACCCTTCTAAATATAATATACTAGGTTATTAATCCTTGGAATGTCACAAACCGGGCCGGAACTGGATGGTTGGACCGCCCCGGGACTCGAATGGGTTTCAAAAAATACTAATTGTGATGTCATTTTTTATGTTTTCTAAAAAAAGTGTTAATGAGGGAGCTCATCGTCGAGCCTCATCTTCTACCATAAGGGGTGAGAAGGGAGAAGTTTAAGCCTGAAACCACCACCGTCTCATTGGCGTTGTATGTGGTGGCCATCCGCAGCCTCGTCGGCGCTGACATTGAACATCGATCCACAACATTCTCGGTTTGGCATTGTGTTGAATTTTCTCGCTCAACCCCGACACCGGTGCCATGTTGCCGCCGTCCCCTCTGGTCGCTAGTAAGCGAGTCCGTTGTAGGTTGCTGCTTCAAGTAGGTATTACCCCTTTCGAAGGTTACTGTTGTGTTATAATCATGGTTAATACAATTTTATCTTCTAATTTAGGCCTTATGTACTAACTAATTAATTATTACGTATATATTTATTCCTTAATTGGTTGTTGTTAATCTCCTCTTTCTGTGATGCTGCATATACTCTTGTTCTCTACTGAACCATGTGTGTTAAATTGGTTGTGGAACCTTCATTTGTACTTCAAACTTATACAAACTGGTATGAAGGGAAAAAATAGCGGGAAAACCAGTAGAAGTGTAATTGGAAAAAAATAATTAAAGAATAACCCAATTTTGAGATGTGGTTGAAACTATAAGAAAATGATGTAATGTTCTTGAAGGGCTTCAATAGTGAAAAGTTTGGATAGATAATGTGGTTTTTAGTGTGTTGTATCACACTATGGTCCTGTCAAAGCTCTTAAGTAGATGAATTAGTTATTGTTGAATGCTTCGTGAAAATAAACAATAAGTCTGGATATAAATACATTGATATAATGTGTTTCTTTCTTTTGGTGGATTATACACAACCATCTATAATTTAATATTATTACTTGGTGGACAATTGAAGTAGAACCATCTACCTAAGCTATTTGATCATGTATATTAAAGGTAAGATAGATAACTTATGTCAAACATTTTTTGTGTGCTATAAAGTAGAGATAATTTGTCCTTTCTTGTTGAATGTTGAAATAGGAACTTAGCAATTTTGAATGTGTTAATAATATAGGTGGAAAATTGGTGGTGAGTGACCTTTCTTGTTGTATGCGTTCATTGCTTAGCATAATATTTTGATCCAAAACCTGTTATGGCCCCATGTAAATGTACTGCTGCTGTTTTTAATTAATATGAGTTTGTTCCAAACAAGTACCTGTTATCAAAATAATAGCTAATTTCCCTCCCTAATATGGTCTTTCTTTTCTTCATTAAGATATTATTGTAAGAACCTATAAGACTAAAATGTGACTTGTGTGTTTATTGTTATTATTTTGGCTTTATTACTAATTAATATTTTTTTAGTTTTTATATGCAGGTAATTTTTCTATTAATAATCATGCGAAGTAAATGATTTAGAGTTTAAATACTTTTATTATTTTATATTTTTTTTAACATTTTCATTAAAAAGTATTAAAATATCAAATATGCATCGAAATAATAGATATTTTTTCCCAATTTTACATTTTACATATTAAATCATAAATAATAAAAATAAAAAGTTATAATATTTTTTTTTCGTCAGAAAGTTATAATATAAACATAAATCAAGCATATAAATGACTATATCTAACTCTTACATTTATTTTTTACTTCAACTATTTTTGTTATAGACATACAATATATGGATATGGCCCAATTGCTGTTATTAACAGCATAAAACATAGCCCATTTTTTTAAACTATCCACTTACGGAGGTTTTGCCCAAATAAAAAACATAGCCCATTTTTTTAAAATTATCTACTTACAGAGATTTTACCCAAACAAAATAACAGAAAACTGAATCCAACTATTTTTGGATAGGGAGGTTTCAGCCAAATGAAATAACAAAAACACGTTTTTGTGTGCTTCAATACAGTGACACGCATTTTTCCCAAAAAACGCACAAAGAAAAAAAAAGATGTTCAAAACCGTAAAGAATAGACACCAATCTAGACTTAACAATATCAATGCTCATCGATCATAGTCGTAAAGAAAAGAGACCAACCTATCTGTGATGAACTTAGATTTATTTTCCATTAATTGTAATTCAAATGATTACCTGGTCTTATAGTGAAAATAGATACCTCACTAATCAATTAAAATGGATTTATGTAAGGTCGGGAAATAATTCAAACTTCACAAAAATTTTCATTGCTTACCTTAATTTATAACAGTCCTGCACAAAGGCGTGAAACTTTATTTACATACATGAAGTCTATCCTTTTCCTTTGGGATTGCAATCCCAAAAAAATAGCTTCTGTGATTTCCCATTTTAAAAAATTTTACTTGCCTAAAAGCTTATCCTTTATAGGTTTGCGGTTCGAAATATAACACCAAACATAACAAATTAGTTCTTGAAACATCAATGCTATATTTGTTCGAGAACAATACAACAGACACAAATTATACTAATTATTTACACAAAGAGGAGAAGAAACACAACTATGAACTACACACAGAACATATGATAAGAAACAACCCAAACTTAACACACTTCATGCTTAATACCTGAGATTAAATCAAACAAATAAAGCACATCATTCATCCCCCTCCACCCCCTATCCAAGGACTGAGATTCCAAAAAACATACTAAAATCTTGATATAAGATGGGAGCTAGTCAGTAAAATTTTGATGTAAGATGTTGTTAAGAAACATACTAAACCGAAACATTCAATAAATATCTTAAAAAGATTTCTAGATATAAGATATAAGACTGTCATAAAAAATTATATATGTGTTTGAGTTCTCCATTACATATAAGGTATAAGCTTAACATAAAAATTTATATATGTGGCTCGTCCTTTTCCAGCACCAAAAAGCATGAAGCATAAAAATTTATATATGTGAAAGTACATGACCAACATAGAAGTATATTGGGAGCATGAGAATTGATTAGCTCTTGTGATTACCTGTTCAAAAATCAATCCCATATTTAAGTACCTTATTCCAATGTCCACCAATAGATGGTAATCTGAAAGATTCCTGAAGCGCCTAACATTATGGCCATGGATCATTGAAATACCGTTTTCCCTTCTGAACTTATGGGGACACAGTTGTCACCGTCATCTACAAACCATAAGAAATCTTCACGATGATCCTTTAACTTCCTTGCTAATGGGTTGACAAAGTGTAAAATGGTTGATAAAAACACATAAAGAAAAATATAGTTGAGCATTATGCATCATGCATTTGCGTTTGAAAAAAAAAACAGTTTTGTGGTAAAACTCAATTAAAATCTACAACTTTAATAAGTAAAATTTATAATGCACTTACATATCCAAAATAATGAAAAAGATAAATACTATATGAAGAAGTACGGGTTATCTAATATATGACACTTTTTATGTTGGATCATACCTCAGCACACTTGATAACTTCCTCAATCTTTGTAACTGATACATTTGGTTGGCTAAGTTCTTCAACCGCAAATATTGCACTTTGAGATGATACCCAACTCTTCATATTTTTACCCAAAATCAAATCAAAAGCATACAATTTGATGCATGGGCATCATATATAGTTTTTCTTACTAATTCACTTGCAATTCATTAAACAATTAGCATTATATTCATAGTAATTTGTAGAAAATCAAATCAATTAGATACTTTGAGTATTTTGTTAATGTTTGATAGGAAAAAGAGCAAAAGGAAGCTTAGAAAGCAAGAAAAGAGGAAAACAGAGCTATAGGGCAAAAACAGAGCTACAGTGACTCAAACAGAGGACTCACGCCTAGGCGCCACTACCCATGCCTAGGCGTGGCCAAGCCACCCTCACCATTCAGCCTCATCCAACACCCAACGCCTAGGCGTGATGCTAGACGCCTAGACGTGGACGAAGCAGCAAGGAAGATGACCTTGCACCAAGGCCTCAACGCCTAGGCATGGACCCAAAACGCCTAGGCGTGAATGTGTCAAGCTCGAGCTCAACTAAGCAATCCAGCACCCACGCCCAAGCGTCCAGTGCAACGCCTAGGCGTGACCAAGCAGCAAAGCAAAGGAGCAGCATCATAACGAGCCACGCCTAGGCGCCAGCACCAACGCCTAGGCGTGAGTGGACCAAACCTAGGGACTTAGGCAGAAACGCCTAAGCGTGGGCTTTCACCACTTACCACGCCTAGGCCTAGTTTTCTAGTGTTGACTTGGTCCAAATTATATCTAATTTCATTTGGGATCAATTTGTATTTAATCTAAGTCTTATAAACTAAATAGGTGAAAATTTTTAGAATCAAAAGACATTATTACACATGATTGATTCTAGAATTTCATTCTACACTTTTTAGCAATTTTTCTAGCACTTAGATTTGATCCCACTTTCATTTCTCTCAACTTTTGTAATCTTTGAATCTCAACAAAGTTACATTTATTTTCCAGAATTGAATTCTTTTTTTTCTTTCTACTTTATTCATCTTTCTTTCAAGTTCTTTGAAAGTTCATCATTCAAGAACCATTTTCATAGCATTCATACTTCAAAGATTCATAGTTTTTATGAGTTCAAGAACCAACCTCAACACTTTCTTTGAGTCATTCATAATCATGAGTGGCTAAACATCTTTGAAGACTAAGGAGGAGGAGCTCTATTCTATGGCAAATTAATGGAATAACCCATTAAATTATTCTACATCTTCAAGCTTATGTCAAACTCATTGGATCTTTCTTGTTCATCAATCAAAGGGCTTAGTTAACCGAGAGGTATAACTTCTTCCTACTTTTGGTTTAATTTGTATTCTAGATCATGAGATTAAACATATTATATGATGGTTTATGCGTTTCTTTGTTGATGTTTGATTGAATAAGTGACATGAAATTTAGTCTTGCATTGATCTTGATAGCATAAACTAGTTCAAGAATGATCTTTCACATGTTTTCTTTGCATTAGAGATGATGAATTGATAATGTGTGCCTTTGTATGAATCTGAATTTTGTCACATAGATAATTGATTTGCTTCTTGATTGATTATTTGTCATTAATTGTATGATCTTTAAAGATTTGATGCATAATTAGATCTTTCATGTTTTGAATTGTTGAGTTTGAGAAAATAGGCATTCAAATATATTCAAGAATCATTCCATAGGACGTTACTATCTTAGAGATGAGCATGTGATGTTGTATGCTTTAGGATCTTTGATGATTTAATGAGGTTTCTTGAGATTGAATATGTGACATATTAATTCTTTCCAAGAA
>JASCZI010212252.1:0-17854 GCA_036250425.1 Stylosanthes scabra
TTGTCGTAGCTCTTTTTATTTAATATGATTTTATGTATTTCATATTGTCGTAGCTCTTTTTATTTTATATGATTTAATTATCAAGTTTGTGCTAAGAAATTTTTTTTAAAAAATATATTTATAATTGAAAGCAATGAAAATAAAATATATATTTTATATATCTTGTATGTTATTTATAAAAAAAAAAATAAAATTACTCGGGTATTTAAAAGATAAAAAATATAAACTTTGTATGAAACTGGCTAAGGGCTAATTGTAGTCATTTTATACTTTGAGAGCCATTATCAAATATATTTACCAAACGCTATATATGTGGCTTATGCTTACTGAGAGCCAATTTTAAAATGTTTTACCAAACAACTATGTTGTGGCTCTCCGTCAGCTGCTTTTTGAGAGCACAAAGAGCTCAGCCGCTTTTTAAGAGTCAGAGCATTACCAAACCGGACCTAAATGGGCCGCGCCTAAATGGGCCAAGCCCGCCCGTTTGACAGCCCTACCGGCAGCCACCCCAAACCACGATTGGTCGTCATTGCCGGTGACAATTTTGGCGATTGGTCATTGCCGGCGTCAACTTTCTGGCCAAGCCGAATTCTAATCCTATAAGATTTTAGATGTTTTGTTTTTCTAAATTTTGGATAATCTATTTCTTGAGATTTTAGATAATTTGTTTCATTATATTTCGATTACTCTATTTCTTTAAATTTTAAATGTTATGTTTTTTGATATTTTGAATGTTATATTTTACTTAGTTTTAGATAATTTAATTTTCTATATTCCAAATGTTCTATGTTTTTATATCTCTAAATCCTAAAAACTTAGCAAATTGTTGATTAACTATTTGATGGTTATCAAATTTTTTTCTTTTACTAAATATAATTTTTGTTACTCGTGCTTGTTAAGAGTATTTTTTAATTTTATTTATCAAATATGATTGCTATAAGTTTAGAAAATTGTATTTTACAAAAATAAATTTTAATAAATTATTTTCGAAAAAGTAATAATTTTAGTAAACCAATAAGAACAAAATTGTACTAATTATTTCAAATTAATAAAATATTAGTAGTCACAAAAAAATTAATAAAATATTAGTAAAAAAAAAAAGGGTGTGTTTTGGATAAGAAATATATAAGAAGTTTTGTAACTTCCATGGAAAATTGGAAATGACTTGAAGAATTTTCAAGAACTCAAGAATGATAGGCCACGTTATCTGCCTCCATGAATAACCATCAAGGCTTCATCTCATTTGATGGCCATTCTCAATCTCCAAACACCGAATCCCATTCCCGCCATCATCACCACAACCACCACCAAACACTTCCCTTTAAACTCAAACCCCACTCCTTCTAGAAGGAACTTCTTTCTTTCCATTGCCATTGCCCTCATTCCACAAGCCCCGCTTCTGCACTCTTCTGCTCAAGTTTCCCCTTCCAAACCCCTCCTTTCTGCCATCGAAAACACCAAATCTTGGTTTCAGTTCTTTGGCGATGGCTTCGCCATTCGAGTCCCACCTGATTTTCAGGATATCATGGAACCAGAGGTAACTCATTCCATTCATTAATTCAAACTAACTGCATTTTATTATTCTCTATTAGGAAGCCAATTTTGTTTCTTGATTACTGAGGAATTGAAGTTGTAGCATTTCAATATGCAATAGTATTTGACCATTTGTTCTGTATGATTATTGATTCTCTTACACAATTTTGTGTGTATAAAATTGATAAACCAAATATAAGATAGAACTAAAATTGGTATATGAAATGTTCAGTTGAGTGAGCTGCTCCTCCATTTGCTTGTAGGATTTTAATGCTGGGCTATCTCTTTATGGAGACAAGGTGAAGCCAAAGACATTTGCTGCGCGATTTGCATCTCCGGATGGGTATTTTGATCAGAAAAACTTACAATACCATGCTTCTTTTCTTGCTATGCACTTAGTATATATGTTTAGATGGAAACCTAAGCCTGTTGTCTTTGGTTGGAAACAGATATGAGGTTCTGAGTGTTGTTACTCGACCAACCAATCAGCTTAAAATCACCTTCTTAGAGGTAATCAGACTGTTGCTTATGTGTAATTAAAGTTATCTCGGTTCTCTTATTTACCTTTTGCATACTGAATTCTCTCCAAAGAAATACTTGTCATTTAATAACAAAACGTGGCAAATTGTGTACTGAAACAAACTGTGTACCCATTCTAGTTTAGTTAACTATACAATCTTCGTCTGTTATTTGTCTGTAGTGGTCAGTTTGATATGGGAGTGAAAATCCGGGTGAAAAATTCATGTATCAGATTTCATTAGAAAATATTGTATTGAGGACCTTGGATTTTTTTTACCCTCATACTGAACTGATCCTAAAGCATAAAATTTTCACCATGTTTGAGTGGTTAATAACAAATACGCAAGGCATTTTGCATGTCAGAGAAAGGCTCTCAATGTTCATCATCTATATCCCTTTTCAATTTTTCCCCATCGGTATCGAGATAGAATTAGTCTTTCTTTGTGCAAGATTTCACTTTTGTTAGTTACAAAAAACTTGAAGAACTTTCTTTTCTTGATAAGAAATTGATCCAATAATTACAAATTCTGACAGCTGGAAAAAAATTAACCGCTTCGCTTAACCTGTTCTATTTAAACTTTGTTATCTCTTGTATATGTCTTTCGCTAAGAATATGTGTTGTATACTTGTATATCTGCCATCTGTTCCTGTAACAATGTTATTACAAGTCACTGTAGCTGAGAATATGTTTATTTTGGTTGTTTGATTCTTTATGTAAAATCCAGAAAGAACTTAACAATAACATATTCTTCTTGACCAGAGCAGGCTCAGGATATAACTGATTTAGGCTCCTTGAAGGACACGGCGAAAATATTTGTTCCAGGTGCAACTTTAAGTTCTGTAATCTTTATGCCTTGTGTTGGTTCCGAAAGATGATATTTCCTTCTAATTCTAAGTTTAATAACAATATGATGCATTGCTATTTCTGTTTATCTTAGTCCTTGTGGATTCTTAGTTAGTCCTCGACTTACTTGCAGGTGGTGCTACACTTTATGCTGCACGATCCATAAAAATAAAGGAGGATGATGGTTTTAGGTAAGTTGGTTTTCTATGACTTGAGCTATATCAATTTTGAGTTGGTCAAGTGATAGGTAAGTTTGTGTTTGTCTCTTTTTAAGTAGTCTCAAGTGTGAGTCTTGGGTAAGAGAAATAAAACTGATTCTGGGAGAGTTAGTCACAGTTCTTCAAACTGGATTAGTACGATTCCTTGTAAGAGAGTTTGGATATCGATGGCGAAGACATGAAAAGAAAAAAAGAAAAAAAATGGACTTGAACTATATGGGTCAACCTGTCAAAGGCTTTGTCTTTAAGGAAAAAAATTCATGTAGCAATTTCTTTTTTCAAAATAATACTTACTTAACTTACTTAACGAAGCCTTTTCCCACTAGGTAGGATCGGCTACATGAATAAAAGACGTCATTGTGTCATGTCCATGTATTGGGATGCGATAAAGTTTTACATTGGCTGTCGTAGGCCTAACACAACCCTACATGGATCAAAAGACGTTATTGCGTTGTTGCCATGTATGGGGATGTGGCACATATTTATATTGGCTGTCGTAGGCCTAACAACCTTCCTCGTTTTTCAAAACAATACAATGAAAAACAAAGAAGTAAAAACGTGTTGTCTAAAAGAAACGAAGGGCTACAACTATCCATGGCTTGATTAATTTTGTATCGTTTTTGTCATATAAAAGCAACCTTACTGAGTTCTGCTACATGCCACATTGAGTTTTTCCTTTCCCCTATAAAACTCTCTTAACGCAAAGTTTGCCTTTACTGATTTCAGGACTTACTATTTCTATGAATTTGGTAGAGATGAGCAGCACATAGCATTAGTTGCAGGTGTCAACAGTGGAAAGGTATGTTACCACATTTGCAAGTTGGAATTTTCTGATACGATTATATTCATATCAGTAAACTTTATTTTGACGCATGGATAACACGTGCTAAAACTTCTGAGTCGTCATCTCGTCATCACTCATCAAACTAATCTCTTATTTTGGATGACCATTCAAGTATAAGATTAGATGTCTGTAAAATTAAGTAGTTTTCTATTGATAGTGCATGCTCCCCATACAAGTTAAATCTATGGTTATGAGAATCGGACCGAATCGTTCAATTTGATACTAGGAACTAGCCACTAGATTGGTTCAATTTAGAAAAAAAAATGGTTGTTAGTAAATCGGTCAAAAATTCGCATCTGCCTAGTTTTTTAGCGATTCACCGGTTTAAAATAATAAAAAAAAATCATTTTTTAGAAGACTATATTTTATACATAAGTATATCATTTTATTATATCCAGTTCAACTCAAATTGAACCTTGTTTGGACCTTTAAACCTTTGAATCTTTAGTTCCACTTATTCGGTGACCGGTTAAAACCTTGCTTAAATCAACCAATTCTGGGTAGTTGGCCCTCTAGCCAAGTGCAAGAGTACCAATCAAGTAAATCCTTACTATTGATGCATGGCAACCATTTTCTATAATTTCGTCTACATAAATTTCTGGCACTCTTTGTATTACAGGCAATCATTGCCGGAGCAACAGCTCCAGAATCAAAATGGGACAGTGACGGTGTAAGACTTCGATCTGCTGCTGTATCGCTTAAACTTCTCTAGAATTTCTTGTTACTCTCACTCATTTCTTCAATGCTAGTGGTGCCCTTCTCAATAGTTTTGTACTGAGTAATATTAACAACTGTAGTGTGTATATATATATATATATATGTATATATATATATATATATTTGCAAATTAAAGTATTAAATGCAAACCAATGATTAATAGCTTTGTATCAAACTTAGATGTTAATATTTTTGCCACTTGCATGTATCTTCACGCCATTTGCTAATCATAGTTTGAACGTTCGTTAGTTGTTAAGGATAAGGAAAGGATAATTATGGAAACTAAAGATATGACCTTTATTTTATAAAGGTTTAATTACTAGGCTCTATAATTTAACCAAATTTTTAATTAGGACTTTATACTGTTTTTAATTTTATAATTAGATATTTGTCGTGATAAAAACATTAAAATTAACGAAATACATCATATCTAAATTAGAGATATAAGAAGAACTAATGACTAAATTTCTAAATATGATATCTTTTTTTTGGAATGATAAAATAGCAGTCTCGATTTTTTTTAGTATACTTTGAGCTTCTTAAAAAGATCTGGCTTTGTTTCATGCAAGTTGATAATATTTTAGAAGAATATAAATAAGAACGGAGAAGAAAAAATATATTTAGGTGAGAATAAACCTTACATAAAGTGTAGGGTACGAGAATAGAAATTCACACTTCATAAATGTTTTCTTTTAAATGTTTATTGTTAATAGGCACCTAATTACAAATTTAAAAATATATAGAAATCCAATTGAAAGAGAAAAAGTATGGGGATCTAATTAAAAATTTGGTAAAATTATAGGGACTAATAGAGTAATTAAACATTTTATAAAATAACATGGTTATTAAACAAACCTTTTTCTCAATAACATTAGAGAGACAATTACCCAATATTATATTATTTACCTTTACATCTATAATTTCACAGTTATTACAATTAATATTGTTCAGTTATTCTAATAGTAATTAAAGAAGGTAGAATAAGGTGATTTTAAACCGGACTAATTTTTTGTTATCTTTCAAACATTTTCTTTTGGTTGTGACTGGTGAGCTTACTAATGGTAAACGGTTTAAATATTTACAATTTGTTCATTTCTAAGTCTATTAAAAATGAATTTAATTTCTTTTTCATAAGTGATAACTAATCCAAAATATCAATAATCTCATAACTCAGATTGAGGCCATTTTAATTTAAGCAGAGTTTGGATTTGAGTCTTGAATATGCAGCTGGGTAAAAAAATAATTGACATTTCAACAAGGAAAAAGGGAAAAACAAGTAAACAACTGTTAAGTGCAAGTGTACTACAAACTCCAACTACCATTCCTCAATTCAATTTTTGTCCTATAAAAATCAAGTCTTCACTGCATTCATTTCCAAAACTGTCACCAACATCAAACCACTGTTGAAATTTAGAAAGATACGGTATTAAAACTCATAACTCAGTAGTCCTTGAACTCTAAAGATGGCTTTGCTTGAAGCCGAAGCCATCCCAGCTTTGTCACGGTCGCCACCGCATCTCTCCACTTCTTATCTCAGCACAAGCACCATTGTGGCGCTTTGCGTGTTCTTCACACTCCTCTGCGCTTGCATCGTCATCGGCCATCTTCTTGAAGAGAATAGGTGGGCTAATGAGTCCATAACCGCCCTCGTTCTGGTACTCAACTCATTCTTATCTTTTTTTTTTCTGCTCTGATTTGTCAGCATAATGATCACTAGAGCATCCGAGAGAATATAATAACTTTTTTATTCGCTGTGATCTTTCGAGAACCAAATTGGTTGTATGTTGTAAATTTAGCTTGGTTTTGTTAAATGGATGCAGGGGTTGTGTTCTGGAATGGTGGTGTTGCTGGTAACAAAGTTCCATAGTACCAAGCTTCTAATATTCAGTGAAAACTTGTTCTTTCTTTACTTGCTTCCCCCTATCATTTTCAACGCTGGGTAAGTTATGTGTCTGATCTTTCCCTCTCTCAAATGGTACTCGATTTGTTGTCTGATTTCAAATGGTGTTTGAATCAGTTTCCAAGTGAAAAAGAAACAGTTCTTCAAGAATTTCACAACTATACTTCTATTTGGAATCTTTGGAACAGTCATCTCATTCTGCATCATATCTGTTGGTAAGTTCTTCATTGTTGTAAATTTGTAATATCATTCAGAACCTTATTTGGATTTCATTAAATAGTTGCTTCCATTATTGATTACTCAGTCCATAAGGTATGAACAGAATAAATTTTGGTTCAAACTATTATCAAACTCGATTTACAGGACTCGTGTTCTGCAACTTCAGGGACTAACAGGTCATATTTTAAAGTGTAAAGTATTATTTTGGTCCTCAACGTTTGGTCAAAGTCCTATTTTAGTCTTAGAATGTTTCAAACCGATTAATGTTGTCTTACCGTTAAACGCTATTATTGTTGTTCACTTCACTCTTTCATTAACTCATGCTGTCAAATTTAATGGTGGGACTAAAATAGGACTTTCAAAACGTTAGAAACCAAAATAGGATTTAGCCCAAACGATGAGGACCAAAGTAGTACTTTATTTTAAATTTCAAAGATTAGAGTTTACTTTAAGCATAAAATTTTAGAAAGTAAAATGAACATTTACTCACTATGTGTGCAACTTCTGTAGGTGCCTTTCTGCTGATTGGGAAGACTGGTATAGCTAGCCTCAGCATAGAAGATTACTTAGGTGAGATTTATACAAAGCAATTTCTCTCCCTCTATTAGTCCAATCATCTTTTGTCCTTCTATTCTGATATATTTTTCCATGCTTTGAAAATGTAAAGCCATTGGTGCCATACTTTCAGCAACTGACTCAGTTTGCACATTGCAGGTATAACATAAACACAACAATATCGAATTGAGTTTTCAAAATTAAAATATGGTCATTTAATTCATTCCTTTTCCTTTTCCTTTCTTTCCTTTTTTCTTATTGGTGAAGGTTCTGAGTCAAGATGAGACACCCTTGCTTTACAGCATTGTATTTGGAGAGGGAGTAGTGAATGATGCTACTTCTATTGTGCTTTTCAATTCAGTGCAAACACTTGAATTTAGCAAACTCAATGCTGTTACAGCCTTGAAATTGTTGGGGACCTTCCTCTACCTCTTCTTCACTAGTACTGCCCTTGGCATAGCAGTAAGTTTGACTTATGTTGTTTTGCATGTGCCATTAGTATATGTTAGAGCTGTCTAATGAGTAGGCCAGCCAAATTACTCATTACAAGTGATGATCCCAAAAAAGAAAAGGGATTGACCCGTATTTCAAACGAGTCAAGGAAATGTTGGCTCGGCTCAACTTGATTCATCCAAGCTAACGAGTGAAATGGATTGTTGTTTGACTCTTTTTTCTTTCCATGTTTTTTCTTTACTTGATATCCATACAAATCAAGTATGTGTCATAGTGACACTGATTTTAGGGTTAGGGAAAGTGATTGTGACACAAAAAGAAAAAGGCCAAACAAGTTAACACATGCCTACTCAATCCAAATCCATTTAACTCGCTAGTTATTCAAGCCGAGCCAAATTGACTAGCTTCCGAAAAAGTCACGATTTTGTTGGCTTGACTTGCACATTTTACAAGTGAACCGAGCTGACTCACGAATCACAACTCGTTTTGACGGCTCTAATATATGTTTGTTTAGGTAGTAAAAATAGTTTTGAAATATTTATGGATGAGTTGCACATGTAATTTTACTCATAAAGACCATCTATGAAATCCTTTACCCCAGAACCAAACATATTGTTTTGTTATAATTTACCCCTTCCAGCGTCTTCAAGACTTCAACATACCGAATGAAATTCTTCACCTCATATGTGCTAATAGACAATCTCAAAATTAGGTCTAGTCAATGAAGTTTTAGAATTATAATCCAATTTTTATATGCTTGCAAATCAAAGTTTAGTTTACTGATTATTAGAGCAGTTCTGTTCTGACTTGCATTGTTAACTGTAACATTTGTTTTTGCAGGTTGGGCTTATAAGTGCATACATTATTAAAACACTTTACTTTGGAAGGTAAAACATGTGATTATTTAGTTTGAATGTGATAAAGTAAATATGGTTTGTGACAAAGCTGGTTTCATTTTGCAGACACTCTACAGATCGCGAAGTAGCACTTATGATGTTGATGGCATATTTGTCATACATGGTAGCTGAGGTACTAAATCACCATATGCAAAGATGCATCTTGTTTTAGTTTTTATTTTCTCAAAAGGGACAATAATGTTTATGTGGATAATATCCGATCTTAGGGGTATTGTCCGATCCACAAGTATATTGATCGGATATCGGATATTGGTATCACATCTTAGATCCAATCCAATAGATCCGACCAAAAAATGAAAAATATATTAATTAATTGGTTTTTTATTTCTTTCTTTTTTGATACTGTTATCTTTTCTCTATTATTTAAGAAAATGTTTTTGAAGTAAAACATGCTAAAAAGAGAAAAAGAATAGAATATTCATGAAAAAAATTTGAAAACAGTTTATTTTTCTTTTAAAAGAATTGTAATGTCACATCCGTCGAATCAGGTTGGATTTGGAGGTAAAAAACGTGTACATCTGATCATTTTTTTTTTTTTCTTTTTGTGGCTACATCCGATCTGTGTACATCGCTTTTCTAGAGTAAGAAGGCAAAAACACTTAGCATCACTCTGCATCATTGATGCAACAGTTCACTTTTATAACCTCAAGCTGTATATATATATTTGCAGCTTTTGAATCTCAGTGGGATTTTGACTATTTTCTTCTGTGGCATTGTTATGTCACACTACACATGGCACAATGTTACAGGAAGCTCAAGGATAACAACCAAGTAATCACAAAGAAATCTAAGCTTTGTTTTGATGCTTTTTAACAGTTGAACTTGACATGAGTCAAAAGAAACTAATTAGAAAATTTTGGAAATTACTTTTTTGATTTCAGGCACTCCTTTGCAACTATTTCATTCATTGCTGAAACATTTATATTTCTGTATGTTGGTATGGATGCCTTAGATATTGACAAATGGAAAACCAGCAAAGCTAGGTAATCCAAAACTTGATGAAATCATGTTGAATCCATAAGAATAATTTTTCAGCAAGGATCAATCAACAATTTTCTTTAAACATTTCGGTGCTTTCGGAGCAGTGCAGGAACTTCGGTTGCTCTCAGCTCAGCTCTGTTAGCATTAGTGTTGATTGGTAGAGCTGCTTTTGTGTTCCCTATTGCAAACATTACAAATTGCATCAAGACAATAGGGAGTTGTAAAATTGAATTCCGATCACAGGTGATAACGGCAGGCTTGTAGTTATCTTATTCCTCAAGTAACAATATTTCAGTTGAACTCAATGAAATTTCTGATAAACTCTTAAAAATTTCAGTTCATAATATGGTGGGCAGGACTAATGAGAGGTGCTGTAACAATTGCCTTGACTTATAACCGGGTAATTAGTTGGTTCAATTAAGTTGCTGTTATTTTATCAAAATTCTTCTCCAAGACAGAAAATTATTGAATTGTGCTGCTTCCAAATGCAGTTTCAGAAGTCCAATGATACAACATCTCAAGAATGTGCATTGATGATCACCTCTACCATAATCGTTGTCTTATTCAGTACTCTGGTGAGGTTTATATTCCGAGAATCCAATCGTTAGATATAAAACCATTCATGTCTATCGCTTTTCGTTCTTATTATACGAGAGTCTCTTTTCAGATTAAAATGCAAGCAATGCATAAGTCTGTCTTACCTTGTGTCAAAATTCAAATACTAATTGTGTTGCTTCCATTGCAATCAACATAACAGGTATTTGGTTCCGTAACAAAGCTGATGATTGAGGCTGTGCTGCTAAGGCATCCGAAGCCGCCCGTTTCAGATTTGACAAACATTTCGGATGATTTGAGATTACTATTTCTTGAAAATGGAGATCCAAGTGATCAAGGAAATAACAATCAGCGATTCACCAGGCAAAGTAGCCTAAGTTTGCTAATATGTTATCCCACAACAACAGTTCACTACTTATGGAGGAAATTTGATGATAAGTTTATGAGACCAGTTTTTGGTGGAACGGGTTTTACTCGAGTGGTTCATGGTTCATCTTCTGGTGAAGTTGAGGAGATTTCTTGAAACACAAGCATTTTATTTTTAGCTTCTCTTCACTTTTTGGTTTTTGGGTTTTATGATGCACAAATGGGGGGATCCAATTATCATTACCATGGTATAGGTAACATTTTCTCTATATAATGATGAAAGTTGAATCAATGGCTGAAATGGATTTTAAGGACGGTCAAGGTTTTATACACTATCTTGCAAAGAAATTCTGGAGTGACAAATATTTCAAGGTTTTAAAGATTAAAATACTAATCAAATAAAACAAAAACTAAGAATAAACAGTCGAACATTACATAGATATAAAGATTAAAATACATGTTACATTAAACTTAAAGTACATTGATATTAAAAATAAAATACAATGTAAATATTTAAAACATACAAATCTATTTATTCCTCTATAATCCACTACTGACATTGCAGACAATCTACTTCCCCTTTTTAAACAACTTCTTATGAGATTTGGTCGTACCTATTGCTGTTTGAATTTGTATGCATTATCTGCATCAAACATCTGCGCTTATTGGCAGGTAATTTTGGTTTTATCATTGATGATGCATATCTTGTCGTATACTAGGTGGAGTCATAGGAGGCGCCTTAATGACTACAGGCAGATGTCCGTTATGCCCGTTATGCACGTTAGGCGGCAGTTGGATCAGATGGGGCATAACGCGGTACAGTTTGTTGTTCATGTTTTGCAATACGTGTGTATAACTACCCAAATCTCATAACATGATTTTCACTGTGTTGTTGGTTGCAGTTCATTTGGCAACCATACGACGGGCTTCCTTTTCCCGTTGATCTCCAGGAGCAGCATTAGCTAAGTAGCATCATGGGTCCACTTTTGTGCTTCGCGTGCGTTGAGTGGGACTAAGCTGATCGAGTTAAATAGCAATTTGGATATGAACAACCTGTTCATGACCCACCGAAGCTCAGAGAGGCTCACAGTATTAAACCTACTGGACCACAAAATAAAGCGGGGAACAAGCATGAGAAGTGGGTAAAAGATTGGAATGAAGAGTGGCACAACAAAGTTCTTAGCGGTCCCAATCCTTATACTGAACCCGTGGAGCCTTATTACATGTGGTACGAAGGGGAATATGGTGAACATTTGAGGCTGGCTGGTAGAACCTGACTGAGAAAACGAGGAGGCCGAATAGGTTTCGTAAGAACCTCCCCCGACCCCCAACCACATCATACCAAACCACAGCTGACCACATGCATGGAAGTTCCACCTCAGACAGTGATGCCGGGGGGAATTGAACCAAATTTTTCACCCGGGGTTCATGTGGATCCAAATGATGACTCTTCTATCCAGCACATCCTTGCCTTGATAAACTGGTGGGATTATTGGGTCGAAAGCCAACCAAGGGCTGAGCACGTGCCCGCATCAATTCAGGAAGCGCCACCGGTACAAGCTACACCGACATTCTTAGGTAGGAGGTTTGTGGATTGCGGTACTTAGCATCGTCGCACCAGCTCTCAGCATGTCGGTTGATTCTAGGTGGAGTGGCTGTGACGCACATGGGGCTGTGTTTAATATTGTTAACCGACGGGGAAGTAGTCTTCATGTCGCTAGCAGCCCGAGAATGATGTTTGATCTGAACGAGAGTGTACCGCTTGCAGAAGGAGAGGAGGGGGGAATCAAATGAGATTGATGATGCTCCTTGATGGGGAGGTAGACATGGGTGCCTCCGGGTCGGGTGCTGGTGCTGCGTACAAGCTTTGAAAGAAAGAAACTTATCAAAGGCCTCTAGGTTAGGGTAGAAGAAGTAGGATTGTAGTTTAATTTCGTGCACTTTAATGTAATCTGTGTTATGTACATTATATTATTAATATTGTGAACTTTATTTTAGTTTACTTTATTGTAATTTCAATTTCAATTTCATGTGTACTATATTTTACTTTTAAATTCAATGTTCTTTAATTTATTCTAGGATTATTTACTTCATATTTATTTTATGTACGTTGTTCTAATTATAATTTACATCTAATGAAGTTCAAGAAAATGGAAATTATTCTACGTTACTACATCATATCATATTTTATCATATATATACATCTATGCTATAACAAGAGATTAACAACTCATCTATCATATTATTGTCACCTAAGCATTTTTCTTCTTTTACAATTTTTATAGAATTTTGAATTTTTTTTAAAAGAATTATACTCTCCTCATTCAATAGTATCCACTACGACTAACATTATCTTTTAATTAATGAATGAGTAATTTAATATCATCTTTTTATATCATAAAAAAAATTAATACACAAATTTTAAAATAAATACATACTACATAAATGGTAATGAGCATATACTATATTATTTTTTTTTATAATTGTGTCATGTTAGTAATCATACTTAGATGTTAATTTTAGAATTTTTCAATATAAAAAATAATAACTTTTAACAAAACAATGATACAAAATTATGATAATAACAATTTTTATTATAAATATTTAATGTGTATATTATTAGTTAATCTACTAAAACAGATTTAGTAACGATCATGTTTGTTATTATTTTCTCATTATTCATAATCTGTCAAATGAATTGTTAAAAATATTTTCAAATATCTTTAACTTCTAACTTGGTATATATTATCATATATTATCTACCATGATTAATAAGTTAAAGTTCATTTATAATTTTATGCTATATTTTTTATCTTCATTATCAATTATTTTTTCTAATTCTTTTCTTTAATTATCTTCAAATACGAACAACTAAAAAAAATTGTAAAATTATATTATAAAACACCATTCTCTAAAAAATATAGGCAAATAAATATATAGATTGATTCTTAAATAGTATAGCAATTTTAGTTCTGTATCTATTTATCTATTATATATATATATAAGTAGATATCAATTTTCTATACAATGAATTTAAGTTATCTTATTTTTTCTAATGATGTTATGTCAGCAATTCCCAATAATATATGGCAATATAAGAAAATTAACCAATCATCTTTGAGTAAAAAAATTTAATAAAAAAAAATGAATCTCTTACTAATTGAATAATAAATACTAATCATCAAATGCAATAAACATACACATTAAAAAGTGTCATAATAATAATTATAAGCCTACTTATACATGTATTATTTATAAGGCTATTACTATTACATTATTTTATTTGGTCGATTTAATTTTATATATTATGTTGCATGCGATTCTTATTATTATTTTTTTATTTGTTAATTTCTCATACTAATAGCACAATACTCTTTCAATCTAGTTCAAATTTGACCTAATATTTTTTACTAGGTACATTCAAATATATTATGATTATAAAGTTATTTTATAATTTTATATTAATCTTTTGTATTTTCATTCTCATTCATTTTTCTAAAAATTTTTTTCTTCAATTATTTGCAAACTAAAGAACATCATATAAGAAGATAAAGTATGCAAACAAAAGCAAATATAAGAAAAATTTTCAAAATATAGCTTTATATAACTCTAATATAAAAACCTATACTTTTTTAAAAAATAATTCAAATCTCAAATTAATTTGTGTCATATGATACCAACTCTCCACACAATTAAATTTTATTTACTTTTTTGTAATATTACAACATAAGCAATTTAACCTACATCGTAATTTCTAAAAAACAACCTGTTTAAATTAAATATAATTAATAATTATAATACATAATTTAATAATTATTCATATAACAAATAAATAAAATAAATATAAATCGTTACAAATATTAGTTTTAAATAACATTAAAAACAAAACTAAAACTGACAAGCCTCTTTATACTTTCTTTACTTGCATCAATCTTTTCATCTCCTTAGATAATACTTAACGCAGTACATACACATCCTCATTCCTCTCCTATTCTAAATTTTATGCATCTATTTTTAGATTATGCACCCAATTACTCTAAACATACTGCCGCTAACACGACACTTTTATCCATGGTAAGTCCGCAACATCTAAAATTATCATTTTTTCAAATTTCCAATTACTCTATACATGCTGCTTACACGGCACTCTTATTCATGGTAACTCCGCAACATCTCACGTTATCATTTTTTCAATCCTAATATAGTGTAGGTTATTAAGCTTTTACACTTTTATTTTTTTAAAAATATCTTCTCATGCTAATATTAAAATTGAATTATCACAAATGGCTAAAACACAAATGACTAATTTTTATTATATTTTGTTACACTCATTTTATCAAGATCTATGTCATAGTTTTAAATTTCTTAAAATTATAAAATTTGTTGTTTTCATACTAAAAAAAGATTTATTATTTGTTCTTAAGATATTGAATAATAGTGATTAAAACATAAAAATATTATCTTTTGTTATATGTCATGTATTTTAATTCATGGTTGTGATTTTGATATAAATTTATAGATATATTAGATTCTTTCATATATAATAATAATAATAATAATAATAATAATAATAAATTTCATACAAGTAGCTTTAATGATAAAATAAAAAAACATCCAGTCAAAATTTTTACTTATTATTGTTATGTAAAAAGCCTTTTAACTTCGACTAATTAAAACACTTTTAACTCTATTAGTTTTAGTAGCTTTTTTTATTCTCATAAGACTCTGGTACTTATTTAATTTCTTATATAGAAACAAAGATCTTTTATGCTTTTTCATCATGTTAATTTTGTGTAAAACTTTCATGGTCTTATTAATTTTTATTACCTTCGTATATAATTTACCCATTTTATTCACAAGTTGTTCAATTTTTTTTTTTTTTTTGCATAGCTTGCTATTTTAATATTTAGAAATCTTTTTCTATTTTTAAGATGTTTATAAGTTTTCATTATAAAAATCAAATATCAATAAACAAAACTAAACAAGAGATGAAGATAATACTTACTTGAAATGATAAATTTTTATTAATTTGAAGAAGCTTGAAAGATTACAAGGATGAAGATTGCAAAGATAATTTTTGGGAGAGTTTTTGTGAGCTTAGCTAAGTATTAGATGCATCTTAGGTATTTATAGACCTCTAATGAGTTACTATTTGACCAACTTTTATTATTTGTCGACAATTTACTATTTGCTTTTACTGTTTTTTTGACATTTACTGTGTGCCGCCAATTACTATTTACTTTTACTGTTTGCCGACATTTACTGTGTGCCGACACTTTTTACATTTCATATGAGTCTTAGAATCTTGAAAATATTGTGTAGGGCTGGATTGAACTTCTTCATCTTCTCCTAAAGATACAGTTTGTATGGCTTGTAAAGAATTCTGAATATCTTCTTCGGACGTTGCTGCTGCTAATGCTGCTAAAATTTGTTGTTTCTGGGCTAAGAATTGAGACTCTTTTTCATAGGATATCTTGTTTTAGTCATATTGTTGCTTGAAGACGTGATTGCAGGATGTTTCTATGATGATGATAACCATTGATCAATAGCTATTTTCCTTAATAAATTGAGATCATATTTTCTTCACCATTTGATCTTAATGACTCTTATTAAATATTGTATGCTGGGCGAATCTTCAAAGGCTGCTGAATCATAGTCCCAAGATATAATCCAACTTATTCCCATGACTGTTATAAATGATATGAATTTATATTCTGGTAGAAATGATGATTTGATTTTAAAATATGCATAGACAAGACTAGCTTCTTTTTGGGAAAAAACTTCTATTGGTCCGAAAGTTTGCAATCATGATTGGAACCATTTTGGAAATTGTAATGAAATTCCTTTTCTAAACCAAATGAATCAAGAATGGGGCTTGGTGCCAAATATAATATATTAGTTCATGCTTCCTGATAATCATAATAAGTATAATTTTATAGCTCAAATTTTAATGAGAAGTTTTTATGTTGGAATGGGGTAATTCTCAATCTTGTAAAGATAATACTTTAATAATTTTTATTTTTGAATAAATTGGTTGTTGTGTACTAGAATCTTTATAATGGGTTAGTTCAATAGACACTGTGTCTACTAATATGAACTCATAAAATTTTCAAGTTTTATATGGGTTTATAGGGATATAATAAAAGGTGTTTGGGAAAATGGATTTATATAAGGTTTTTCGATCTTTTCTAAGCCACCTTTTTCAATATTTAATATCCTAATAGGATTGACTTTTTCGTGATATGAAAATTGTTCTTTTAGTGGTTGAGTATTATGAAGATCTGAGGGTTGTAATATGGCAAATTTGTTACTTGTGGTAATTTCAGAGCTTTTAAGAGGTAATGATGATGGTCTTTCATATAAAAGGTGATTCAAATTGTCTTCCTGACTTCCTTATTCGAGAATTTTTACAGGTAAAGATGAATCAAAATCCAGCTTCGAGTGAAGATTATGGTCAACCTTTTGATCAAGAAAAAGAAAAACAATTATCTATTACTCCAGTACCAACAAAATCATTATTATTAAGGCCTTTGACAATGTCACATGTCGTTAAAAATGAAAGACCATCATCATTACCTCTTAAAAGCTCTGAAATTACCACAAGTAACAAATTTGCCCTATTACAACCCTCAGATCTTCATAATACTCAACCACTAAAAGAACAATTTCCATATCACGAAAAAGTCAATCCTAATAGGATATTAACTATTGAAAAAGAGTGGTTTAGAAAAGATCGAAAAACCTTATATAAATCCATTTTCCCAAAAACCTTTCATTATATCCCTATAAACCCATATAAAACTCGAAAATTTTATGAGTTTATATTAGTAGACACAGGGTCTATCGGATTAACCCATTATAAAGATTCTAGTACACAACAACCAATTTATTCAGAAAAAAAAATTATTAAAGTATTATTTTTAAAAAATTGGGAATTACCCCCATTCCAACATAACAACTTCTCATTAAAATTTGAGCCACAAAATTATACTTATTATGATTATCAAGAAGCATGGACTAATATATTATATTTGGCACAAAGCCCCCATTCTTGGTTCATTTGGTGTAGAAAAGGAATTTCAATACAATTTTCAAAATGGTTTCAATCATGTTCCAAACTTTCGGACCAATAGAAGCTTTTTTCCCAAAAGAAGCTAGTCTTGCTTATGAGTATTTTAAGAACAAATCATCATTTCTACCAGAATATAAATTCATATCATTTATAGCAGCCAT